>PVJA010039477.1:0-19127 GCA_004027025.1 Myocastor coypus | reverse complement strand
ATTTAGAAAGGTTAATGTTTAGTTGTTTGATCAATCTTATATACCTATATGTATTAATCTAAACTGATCCGATGATGAAAATATGTAATATAACCATTGTTAAATTTAAACAATAAAAGAATTGGAAAAAAATAAAATAAAATAAAAGCCAGGCCCAGGGGCTGGGAAGATAGTTCAAGGACACAAGTGCCTGCCTGGCAAGTACAAGGCCCTGAGTTCGATCCCTGGTTCCACAAAAAAAAAGAAAAGCCAGGCCTGGTAGTGCACACGTGTAATCTCAGCACTGGGAGGCTGAGGCAGGAAGCCCCAAATTTGAGGTCAGCCTGGGGGCTCACAGTGAATTCAATCCCAGCACAGACTACATAGCCCCAAAAGAAAGAAAAAGATTTTAGTTATAACTTTGAGCCAAAGAGCTAAAATGAAACTTGCTTCTTCACAACGATAAATTCTTTGAGTAACTTAGCTTTTGTTTGAAAAAAGAATTACACATTTAGAGATTTACTAATTACCACATTAGACATACAATATACTGTCTCTAGGCCCCGGGATCCAAGATCTGTTTTTTTGTTTTGTTTTTCGGGACTGGGGATTGAACTCAGGTCTTTTTTTTTTTCTTTTTTGTTTGTTTATTTTTTATGGCTGGCTCAGCCTGCCCTGAGGGCAGGTTTGGCGCAGCATGTGGTGCCAGGGATGGAACCTTGGTCCCTGCAGCCACCCAAGCTTTCCTAAGCAGGCCCTTTAGACTACTGAGCCATCCTGCCGGGCCCTGAACTCAGGTCCTTGAGTTTGCCAGGCAAGTGCTTATTCTACTGAGCTATCTCTCCAGCCCCCAAGAACTGTTTTTAACTGATACTTGAGTAACATTTATTTGCTATGATGTATCAAAGGTTTACGTTTCCATTTGCATGCTTTTGGAGATATGTATCTTCATCCTCATGTTCAAATTTACATATAAAGCCAGGCATGGTGGCACATGCCTCTAATTCTAGCATTCAGGAGGCTGAGATAAGAGGGATGCAGGCCGGGCGTGGTGGCGCACGCCTGTAATCTCAGCACTGGGGAGGCTGAGGTAGGAGGATCAGTGCAAGTTCGAGGCCAGCCTGGGCTACAAAAGTGAGCTCAAGGCCAGCCTCAACTGCATAGCGAGACCCTGTCTCAAAAAGACAAAAAGAAAGAGGGATGCAGGAGTTCAAGGTAGCCTGTACTACAAAGTCCCTGTCTCAAAAAAACTCAAAAAATAATTTACGAGTAAGATCAAGGGCAGGGCCCGGCGGGTTGGCTCAGTGGTCTAAAGCGCCTGCTTGGGGAAGCTTGGGCGGCTTCAGGGACCACAGTTCGATCCCCGGCACCACGTGCTGCGCCAGCCCTGCCCTGGGGGCGGGCTGAGCCGGCCATAAGGATGAGTGAATAAACAAACAAAGGTTCTGAAACAAGAATAAAAATAATAATAAAAAAAAAAAAGATCAAGGGCAGAATTATGTATAATTGATTTCAACATGAACCCAAAGAAACAAATGTCTTAACTAGGTTTTCAAATTCAGCCTAATCACCTTAAAATGTCTAGGAAAGGGGCCCAGCAGGATGGCTCAGTGGTCTAAAGCACCTCCTTAGGAAAGCTTTCGCAGCGGCAGGGACCACAGTTCAATCCCCAGCACCACATGCTGTGCCAGCCCTGCCCTCAGGGCAGGCTGAGCAGGCCATAGAAATAAATAAACAAACAGAAGTTCTGAAACAAGAAAAAATAAATAAAATAAAATAAATTTTTTTAAATGTCTAGGAAAATACAAACTCAAGCTAATCACCAACTTCTCAGAAACTCACAATTGCCAAGGTAAGGAACCAGAGTATTAAAGCAGATCTAAGAAATGAACCAAAAAAAAAAAAAAGCAACACACCCACTTTCTCCCTCTGTAACTTTTTAGGATTTTTTTTTTTTACAGGACCAAGATTGAAACTCACAACCTTGCACTTGCCAGGCAGGCACTTGTGCCACGGAACTATTCTTCCCAGCCCCTCCCTCTGTAACCTTAAGAACAGGAACACATAGTAGAATTGGGTGTTTAATACACACAAATCAATCTTGACATTTTTAAATTTTTAATTTATCAAATTTTTTCATAATACTTCCAATGGATTTGGTGCCCCACAAAATAAATCATCCTTCTTTGGTGACATTACCAATGACCACAACGATGTGGTACCTGGGTAGAAATAAAATCAGTACCTAGCTAGGCCTGGTGATGTACATCTTTCATCTCAGCACTCCACTCAGGAGGCTGAGGCAGGAGGATAGCCAAGCATTTGAGGTCAGCCTGGGCTACAAAAGTGAATTTGAGAGCAGCCTAAACTACAGAGCAAAACTTCATTTCAAAACAAAAACACAATCAATCAAATACTTGAACCTGAAAGGTTTTTTTATACATCAAATACTTCTGAATTTTAGTGGGGAAAAAAAAAAACCTAAAAATCAACTGGTTAGTTACCTAACTAAAAGTCACACTCTGTATAAGCTCTAATAAAACATTTATTATATACCACCCCTTAGCAGTATCACACAACACTCCTGAAAAGCACTATTAAACTTGTACATTTCTACTTGTGCCATCACACTACAAAATTTAAAACTAAAAAGATTAAAGTAAAAAAAAAAAAAGATTAAAGATCCAACTAATGATAGTAGTTAACAAAAGCAAACAGTTCAGAAAAAGTAACCCAACTTAAAATGATTTCCAAGAAAAGCTTTCTTATCTTAAAACACTTTCAATCTGTGCCCAAAATGCACTTCACCTGCAGCAAGTCACTCTCAACTTTAAAAAAAAAAAGACACGCCAATTTGAAAACAGAACTCCAAATAATTGGCTCATTTGTATTTAAACCAGTAGGCTGAAGCTTTTTGTTACTCTGAAAAATTAAAACCTAAACTCAAATACCCTTAAAATTTTAACAGTTCTCAATGGAAAGACATTTGGGGAAGGATGAACAAAACTCTCACAACTGATAAACTTAAAGTCAAATTAAAATAACATCCCAAAAAAGATTTTCATAGCTTTCAGCTGTGGACAACCAAAAACAAATCAGGTATGTTTTCCTCTAAGTGGCCTGTATATACACATTCATGTATATATTTTAAGTTGTACCGAAAACTGCTTACAAATGGCAATTCCTGTGAAGTAGATGATGATGAAGTTCCAGGTAATTCTAGCATGTTTCCTAATGTACTGGTACTGGAGTCTGGATCATCCTGAAAAGATAAATTTATTGAATTTAATTGCTCTTCTATGGTAATGTTTGTATCTCCTAGTGAAAAGGGGGCTGGGAGAAGGGCTGCTTTTTCATTGCTGCCGTCCACTTCATCTCTTTGCTTATTTTTCTGTGTTTCAGTCTGAGGAGCTAATGGCAAGAATGGCGATTTGACTGCACCATGTCTACTCTCTGGTGTGCTGTCTTGTTCACTTCCCATGGCCACTTCTACATCATTCTCTGATTTAGGCTCATATTTGCAGGTGGCATTGGTCTGAGTGTCCTCAGAGATCTCCTCTATACTCTCATCGTCTGTGACTGGCTGTTCTGGGTCCATTTCAGAATCTACATCTGCATCGTCCACACAAGTAAAATTCTCAAAGTGCAGAAAGCCATTCTTGATAGTCTTTGTTACTTTTAACTGGAGTTCAGGGGAGTTATTACAAGAGGGTTCCTGTTTCATAGCAAGTGCTGTTGGACCACCAGGACTCAAGGAAGTGCAAACAATTGGCGACTGAGCTCTTGAATCACTTTTTTCAGGGTCTTGAAAGGATTCTGATCCATCAGCAGACCCATTTAAATATTCTACATTGATCATGGAGGCCAAATCCTGTAGTCTCCGCAGTGGAATATAACAAGATGGAGAATCTTGTCCATAAGCATTTTGGGATGTTCCACTAGCAGTCGATAACTGCATAGTACACCCATTAAGTGGCTCAGAAAAATTGGATTGACCATTACCGAAAGGGCTGTCCTTGTCTTCAGGGGCATCTAAATTCACTGGATTGGAAAAAGGCAGCAGACAATTTCTTCTAGACAGTTCACAGGTCTGATCCATCCTGCGGCAGCATCAACCTGGAATCGAAAAACACAGCAATTAATCTAAAATAATAGCCTAGCTGACTCGTCTTTTCAAAATGGCAGCCACTGCTCAAGGCCTAGTGGCCTCTATGCCTTTCTGCTGCACTTCCAAGGACGAAAAAAGTTCTCCTGGCTGACGATGGAAAAATGGCTTCGGTGAGCCTCCGCAAACACCATCTTTCCGGAGCCAAGCAGATCCTGCCACAAGGAAACAGCCCGGATTTTTCCTGCACTGCAGACGGGTGGACTCTTGGGCTCTAGTAAAAATTAAATCCCTTTGGCAGTCAAAATTCCCAGATCTCAAAACAAGAATCCTCCTAGTCCTTCCCTTCCTGGTGTCCAATGGCCGGACTTCTTGAAGGGAGAGGGCTGCAAGATTCCAGGGGGACTTCTGGGCGCTGCACAAAAAGGTACCCCTCCTCCTTCCTGGCTTGCTTGGGCGCAGCGGTCACAATAGCGCTGCACTCTGAGCCCAGCCGTCGCCCCAGCCTTGCAGCGGCCGTGTGCAGGCCGCAGGCTTGACGACGGAGGCGGGTGCACCCCGAAGCTTGCCTTCTTGACTGCAGGCCTATTCGGTCCGCAGCTTCACGGTCTACAGAGCCGGACGCGGCCGGCACAGAAACCCAGGTGGCTGGAGAAGCCCAGTCAGGGTAGCAGCAGCTGCTACAGCTTGACAAACATGGCTGCTGCCGACGCCGCCGCCTGCCAGGGCCACACTGCTTCCCGCAGCCGCGCACCTCCCGGCTGTGCCGATTACACTCATCAATATTCAGCAGCAAGCAAAGTTTGCTGCTCCCGAGGCCCCTAGTTGGCTACCTGAGGGGAGGCGGAGGCCGGGGTGCGCGCAACCGAGCAGCCGGGCTGTGGGGCAGGGGCCGCGCCGGGAGGAAGTTAGCAGCCCGGCCAGCTAGGCCTGAGCCCGGCTGGTAGTGATGGAGGAGGGGGAAGGAGCCCCCGCTTGCAGCGCCGCCGGCCACCAACCCCGCGCCGCGCCCGACCCTCTCCCGAGTTCCCTCACCTCACGACTACCACCATCTTCCCCACCCGGCCGCCGCCTCCCTCCCCCTAGCGCCCGCCTGCAGCCCACCGCTCGCCGCCCACCCCAACGCACTAGTTACCGTGCCCCGTGCCCCCTCCCGGGCCAGCTGGGGGGAGGGGGTGACCCTCATTACACTGGGGCGCGAGCGGAACGGTGGGGAGAGAGCAGAGCCGCTCGCCGCACCCCCCTCCCCCAGCGTTTCTCTTCTGGTGAGAAGGTAGCGAGCGCGACCTGCCCCGGCCTATTCCGCCGCCGCCGCCGCCTCCTCCTCCTCCTCACACCCCCACCGCGCGCGCCCCCGCAACGGCGCGTGCGACCAAGCGCCTCGCGCCGGCCCGCGTGCAGCAGCTGGGGCCCTGAGTGCGCGCGCACCCCTTCCCCCACCGCGCGCGCGCTCCCTCGCCTCACTCTTCGGGGTTCAAGGCGGGTGAAGTCGGGCTCGCGAGTGCGCTGCCCAATCAGCCGAGCGGCCGCTGCCGCCCCCTCCCCTCCCCCTGAGCGCCCGCGAGGCGGCCCGGGCCTACGGGCCGGCCCGACTGCCCGGGCGGGGCCTGAGGCGAGCTCCCCAGGGGCCTCGCACGACTCAGGCTGTCCGGGCCTGCGGGCGTCGTGGGTGGCATTCCAATCCCCTCACCTACCTCGGGGCGCAGCGTAGTCCCTGGGGCTGCGCAAGGCAACAGCGCCCTACCCGTCTCGAACCCCAACCCCAGCGGCACCTGGCCTGGCTGAGGCCCGTCCGTCTTGCTCGGGCCCGCGTCAGTCCCGGCCTCCATCTTAGGTTACAAGCCCAGTCTCCCCATTCACTGGGCACCTGCCCTCGGCCCGCTCGTTTCGGCCCGAGGCCAAGGCAAAGCTCTTCCTGCCGTAGGGCTCACCTGGGGGCTGGGGCTGGGTCTTCGAGGCCTCAGACCCCGAGCAGGCGCAGCGGCAGGTGAACCCCTGCTCGGCCGCACCCCAAACCCACACCACTACCACAGACCTAGCTAAGCAGGAAACAAAATGGAGGCAGCATCTCGGGTCTGCCTCCTCCAGCCAAGCCTGTGCAGCCCCAGGGCTCCCTCCTGCCGCAGGCTCGACGCCCGCAAGGCAGGGGGCTGTCTTCTCCCGGGGGCCGCGGGAAGCCGCCCTCGAGCAGCGCAGACGGGCCGGGCACTTGGCCCAGGGGTCCCCACAACCCCTCACCCACCACCCCACTTCTCCCCTCCCCCTGTTCCTCTCCTCCCCCTGCCCGGCAGTGCAGGGTGAGCGGCTGGGGGAGCCGGGTCGGGTTACCCGCCCGGGCACTGCCCGCCCGGCCGTGGCCTCTGCGGAGGGAAGAGCCTCTGCGACCTCAGTGCTGAGCCCACCCCCGGACCCGAGGCGGACTGCAACCTAACAGCGCGTCCGCACCTCGGCCTGCAGCCGTGCGGCCCCCGCCGTGCGAGGCCAAGTCTCCACCCGCGGTCCCGAGCTACCCTCGGGGCCCAGGGGTCCTCGCCGCCTCGGGCGGAGCAGTGAAAACAGCTCGGGGGAGGGGTGCACTAATCCCTGCACCGCCTCCCGCGCCCAGTCTGGGTCTGGGCCTGGCACTGGGGCTCGGGCCGCTGGCGCTGGCGGGCGTGGGTAGGTGCGTGCGCGCCGGGCTGGGGGCCGGGAGGGGCCGCGCCTCGCACAGCGGACGCTGCAGTTCTCCGCACCCAGGCAGATGGCCCTCTCGTGCCACCACAGTCCCGTGCAGGCCGCCGGCTGTGCGGTCTGGCTCCCCGGGAAGCACGCGCCTCGTCCTTCCTGCGGGACAGCCATCTGGACCCAGGCGGAGCTGTACGAGGGACCCCGCCAAGCCTGCGGGCAAAACCCCCGGCCAGGGGCGCTCTGCTGTGGACTCCCCGGACCTCACGGCCTGCTCCCGGGATCAGGCCCCGCAGTACCGACCTAGCGTGGTCATGGCGCGGTCTTTCTGAAAGACTGTGGAAGGACAGGTTGGGGAACCCAAGTACAGTCTGATCCCGCGACTTCAGCCCCCACCAGGCTCTTCTCCCAGCCAGAACCCAGCTGCCTCCTGGGCTTGCTCCCTAGCCAGAAGCTCACCTCTGGAGATACTTGGTCCCTAGAGCTCTAAACTCATCCTCGCTGTTGGAAGAAGCCACAATGGACCGCCATAAATTTTTCCGCCTCCTCCAGAAAGCCTCCTGTGATTACCTTTGAAGTTCACTCCATCTCAGCTGAGGGCGCCGCCCTCTAGGGCCACGTGATTCCCATTCCTCTCAGGGCTTGGTAAATGTTCGTAGTTATTGCCCCAGTGGAACGTTTACCTGGCCCTCTGTTAATCAGAGCCCACCAGGGAGAAAGGCCACTTTGGGTGTTACCCTGCATAGTGTCACTACTGAGCTAGCTAACCTCCATCTTTTCCTGGAGGTCGGCTGTTCCCAGCAGGCGGGCAGCATGGGATGCCATGAGTCTTTTGATGTCCAAGATCCACAATGCAATATTGGGGCTCACAAGTAAACACAACTTGGGTAAGTGCTGAGATGCCTACCCTGCCCCCCAAAAGAAAAAGAAAAAACAGCAAGTAGGCTTTGCTAGAGGAAAAACGCCCCCTGGAACCGCAGTGATGAGAGTGCACTGGAGTTACTTTTCAGATATTCTGAAAATCTTAGCTGCAGAGTTAGCTGCAGTTCTCTTTGTGCTAGAACCAAAGAGGAGTTGGATCTACACCTCAGAGTGGGAACCAGTCCTTGGTTCAGTGGAGTCACAGAAGCTAAAATCTTCTGAGCAATTCAGTGAGGAAGTTCTAACTGGTTTCTTCTTCACACCTAATCATTTGAGCCAATCCTTTCTGACTGACAATTATCCCTTTGCCAATAGCCTCAATTCATCAAGCGGGGGGGGGGGGGGGGGGGGGCTTTCCTGCCCTTTCCTGCCCTTTCCTGCCTTAACCACTGAAAGACTGGGAGCTGCCACTATGTAGCTGGGAGCCGGGTCCTTTAACAGACCTCACTTCAGTTTTCTCACCTGTGTCTTCCATGGCACCTGGCAGCTCGGAGAATATTGTATGACCAAGTGGATGAAATGCTAGAAATCGACACTTAACCACTTACAGACTAAACACTTGATGAAGACTAAAATGGAATTCATTACTTCTTTCATCAACCATTTCCTGCATTGCAGGCAATGAGCTGGGTATTAGGGAAGCAGAGGATGAAATGTTTGCATCAGGGAACCCCTGGCCTCAGGAAGGCAATTTAATAAAGGTGTTGAGATGCCTGGTGTCTGCATATCATTATCCTGCAGGTACTCTTCTCTCTGACCTCCTAGTATCCTAGAAGAGTGGAGGTCAAAGGGAAATTGGCAGCTGAGGATGAACTGGTTACTGATAAGCCTGGGGGGAAAGACTGGATGGAACCCCAGGGAAAAATCTGAGACTTCCCTAGGTAACACCTGAGGCCCTACTTGCCTCTTGCAGTAAACTTAGCTACACACAGGCTTCTGTCCCAGCAGCCGCATCTGCAGCCTTTTCATGCAGTGGGCCCTGGCAGAACCTCCCATGTGCCCCAGCACCAGATCAAAGCTGCCCACAGGTCCCTATACTCTTCATAAGCATATTGATTCTTAAAGCAGAGGAAGAAATGATAGAGCTGAGTCTTTATAGGGTAGAACACTGGGATATAGATCCAAGTCTTTTCTGGCTGGTCACCTCAACTAAGGGACACTGTGTTTTGTGGTTTTGAGATAAGGTTTCCCTATGTACCCTATCTTGAACTTAAACTTGCCATGCAGCTAGCCCAGGTGGGCCTCAAACTTGAGATTCTCCTGTCTCAGCCTCCCAAATACTGGCATTACAAGCATGCACCACCAAATACAGCTCCCCACAAACTTTTGGAGGCCTGTACCTCCCATCTTAAAATAGAAACAAAAATCAAATACTTGCTGAGCCTAGCAGCTGGACATCTAACATACATTTGTTCCTTTAACCATCACTAAACCTGTGAAAAATTGAGATCTAAAAAAAAATTTTTTTTTAATTTTTTTGGAGCCAGGGTCTCCATTTGTAGCCAAGGCTGGTCTTGGATTCACTAGGTGGTCCAGGCTGATCTTGAATTCTCAACAGTCCTCTTGCCTCAGCCTCTTAAGTGCTGGGATTACAAGCATTCCACCACAATCAGTTTATAAGATCAAAAAAAAATACCCTTTTGCAAAGCCTAAGAGCCTTGGCTCTTACCTGGTGTGATTGGCTTTCCAACTTTCTTTTATTCCTTCTTTACTTTCTTCTTTCTTTGAGACATGGTTCAGACTATCCTTGAACTCACAACCATCCTCCAGTCTCAGCCTCCCAAGTACTGGGATTACAGGAACCACATCTGGCATATGCTTTGTTCTTAGTTTACACACCCTATAGACACAGTGAAAAGCCCAGGGCACTGTAATAGGAAGTCAAGAATTTGAATGCCAGGGGCTGGGGAGATAGCTCAGGGGCACAAGTGCCTGCCTGGCAAGTACAAGGTCCTAAATTCAATCCCCAGTTCTGCAGGAAAAAAAAAAAAAAAAAAAAAAAGATCAAAAATGTGAACTCAAGGCCAGCCTGAACCTTCTGTCTCAAAAAGCCTCCCCCCCAAAAAAAAACAGATACAGAACTCCCTCTTTAGAGCTTTGTGAAAACAACTAAGAAGAGAGCTCAGTCTAGGTGAGCTGGTATGGTACATGCCAGTAATCCCAGCTCTCTGAGAGGCTGAAGCAGGATTATAAATTTGAGCCCAGCCTGGCAATTTAGTGAGACCCAATCTCAAAATTAAGAAAATTAAAAAGGGGGTAAGAATATAACTCAGATCTATCCCAAATATCATGGAAATAAATAAAAAGAGCTCAGCCCTGAGAGTGCTGAGAGGTGGGAAGAGAACTGGGAAAGGTCCTGTAGCAGTTTTCAAAGCACTTCCTAGAGGAAATTACATCCAGAGGGAGTCCTAAAGAAGAAATAGTAGATTCCAGTTGAAGAGGCTGGGAAAATACCAAGCTTTGGAGGAACTGAGAAAATGTAGGTGTGGCTATAGAGCAAAAATGTGTGCCAAGGGAGGGGCTGAGGGCAAGAGACTTGAGTAAGGACAATGGAGACCACAGGAGCCTGACCATGCAAGGCTTTGTTGATAAAAGTTGAAGAATTTAGGCTTTATCTGAAAGACAGTAGGGAGTCACAAAAGGTTAGGGAGCTTCTGTGCAATAAAAAATTCCCTCTGCCAATAGAAGCCAGAAGGCACAGTTCCTTCCCTGCAAACAACCCCCGGTGAAGCCCTATCCTCCATCTTGGATGGACCAGGATTACCTTGTTTCAGTAACGGTTGTGGTGTGCCCTCCTCCGTGCCAGCTATTCTCCAGATTACTTTCCTGTAATCCTCCAAGATGAGCACTACTGTTTTCCTCCAAATTTCAGAGGGGAAGCATGACTTACTGAACCAAACTTCCAACCCTCAACTCACAGTTCAAGGTCTCCATTCCCACCAGACAGGAGCAACTCTCCCTACCTGCTTTCTGAATCACCGTCCAGCATAAAGGCCTTCAATAGTTCATCCCCAATATGACTATCCCTTCTGAAGAGTACCCCAAGTGGTTTCCTTGCTCTCCTTGGATTTTCCCACAACTGAATCAGACTTTGACTTAAGATCAAGAAGACCTGGCCATATATGAAACTAGGCGGCCCTCCAGCTGAAGTTTCCTTTATTTTTGTTTCGTTATTTATTTTAGGTTTTTGAGATAGGATCTCACTATGTAGTCCAGGGTAGCCTGGAACTCACTAGGTAGTACAGGCTGAATTTGAACTCAAGGAAGTCCTCCTGCTTTAACCTCCTGACTGTTAGGATTACAGGTATACAGAACCATACTTGGTCTTTGTGTGTGTGTGTATGTGTGTATTGAACCCAGGGCCTCATTGGGGTTGGGGGGTGGCACACACCTATAATCCCAGGCACTCATTAAGCCACTAAATTACGCAGGCTGGGCTAGAGCTCATAATTCTCCTGCTTTAGCCTCCCAAGTAGCTGGAAGTATAACACCAGTCAGTTATCACAGCACATGACTGTAATCCCAGCACTCTGGGAGATTAAGGCAGGCCCATTCCAAGTTTCAAACCAATCTAATCAACTGAGCCACTTAATCAGACCCTATTTCAAAGATTTTAGAAGGCTCCGCCAAATAATTCAGTGGATTAAAGCACCAGCAAGCAGGCTCAGGGGCCAGGAGTTTGATCCCCTGGGCGTGTTGGCGCCACCCCCAGAGCATGCTGAGGTGGCAAGTGAAACTGGGCATGGTTGTGCACCTGTAATCCCAGTTCTTGGAAGGCTGTAAACAAGCAGATCTCTATCAGTTTGATCTAGTAGTGAGACCCTGAACACCCTATCCTTATAGACCTTTCCCTAAAAAAAAATAAAAAGAGCTGGGGATAAAGCATGGTGGTACTGTAATCCCAGCACTGGGAGGCTGAGATAGGAGGATTGCTACAAAGTGGAGGCCAGCCTGAGCTACACGGGTTCAGGGGCAGTCCAAACTATACAGTGAGACCCTATCTCTAAAAAACAAATAAAACTAAAGCTATATTAGTATGTTATGGTTTATGTCTAGTTGTCCCCCCAAAGCCTCATGCAATCATGGGGCAGGGACTTCTATAGATTGAGACTTGACTCATGAGTCACTGGGATTATGTGTTTTAGTACTGATGAGATTATGGGTCTGAATACTGCTGGGAATTACAGGTGTGGCTTGAGGCAGATAGACTAAGGCAAAGAGCCTGATGTAATTTAAAGAGAGACAGAGAGACAGACTCATGCTGTTGCTCTGCTGCCCTGACTGGTCCGTTGCCTCTGTCACCATTTTGTTGCTGTTCTGCTACCATGAACTGTATGCTCTCTGCCCTGTTCCACTCAGCCTTGGGCCAACTGAATATGGACTGAAACCTCCACAAACTGTGAGCTAAAGAAACCTTTCCTTCCTTCATTTTAGGTGTTGGGTATTTGTCCCAGCAACTAGTAACTAAGATAAGTATGCTGAGTGGTAAAGGCTTAAATCAACAGCTTTTGACATTGCCAGTTCTGCCAATAATCCATTATGATTATGGAATACTGGACTATGTATACAACTGTTTTCTTCTTTTTTTTTTTTTTTTTGTCTTTTTAAGACAGGGTCTTGCTATGCAGTTGAGGCTGGCCTTGAGCTCACTTTTGTAGCCCAGGCTGGTCTCGAACTCCCACCAATCCTCCTGCCTCAGCCTCCCGAGCGCTGGGATTACAGGCGTGAGCCACCATGCCCAGCTACAACTGTTTTCTCTTAGTTCAATGAGAAGAAATTTTTTGTACCAACATTGATTAGAAAAAATGTATCTATGGGCCCGGCGGGATGGCTCAGTGGTCTAAGGCGCCTGCTTCGGAAAGCTTGGGCGGCTTGAGGGACCGTGGTTCGATCCCCAGCACCACATGCTGCGCCAGTCCTGCCCTCGGGGTGCGCTGAGCCAGCCATGAAAATGAATGAATAGACAAACAAAGGTTCTGAAACAAGAAAAAAAATAAATAAAATAAAAAATGTATCTATATCCTGTGCTCTGTATAACTACTACAAGGACAATATGCATTGTATCAATTATTGGGAATGTACTACTAATGTGTTTTGAAAATGTCACATTGTTATTTCTTTTTTTAAAATTTTTTTTCTTGCTTCAGAACTTTTGTTTGTCTGTTTATTTATTTTTATGGCTGGCTCAGCCTGCCCTGAGGGCAGGGCTGGTGCAGCATGTGGTGCCGGGGATCGAACCGCTGTCCCTGAAGCCACCTAAGCTTTCCTAAGCAGGCGCTTTAGACCACTGAGCCATCCTGCCAGGCCCCCACATTGTTATTTCTGATTAAAAGTAATAAAAAAAATTTTTAAAGTAATAAAAAATAAAACAAAAAAGCTAGGGATGTAGCTCATTATGAAGGCCCTGGGTTCAACTTTCATGGGGGATAGGGACATGACCATACCACTTTGCCATAAAGTTCCCTTTCTGCTCCAAATACCAAGTTTCTGTCTGCTAACCTGATCCTGTGTCTCCAGCCCCATCTCATCTCTAACGACTCAGGCTTTCATCTTCAGGCTTTTTTCCTTTAAGACATTCTTTGTCCAAACTACAGGGGAATGTTTTTTTTTTTTTTTTTTTTGGGGGGGGGGACCGGGGTTCGAACTCACGACCTTGCACTTGCCCAGCAGGCACTTGTGCCTCGGAGCTATCTCCCCAGCCCCAACTACAGGGGAATGTTGTCTGCTAAGCTCTACCATCTGACTTCAGTCCAGCTGCCAATGGCCAGGAGGGGCCATATTCTAACAAGCTCTAGTCCCACTGGTACTGCTGTCTTTTCTGTCTGTTAGGTAAGCTCCTATTCATCCTTCTGTTAAAGAGAATGCCCCTTCCCTGATTCTTCCCTTCCCCCTTAAAAGTAGGAACCCATCATCACAATGAACCCCTTCAGTAACTACTGTCTTCTCAATGTGGACTCAACCAATCAGAGACCACCTTGTAGGAAGATATGGTGGCATGCCCCTATAATTCTAGCATGAGACTGAAGCAGTAGGAGCAGAAGTTTGAATTCAACTTGAGCAATCTTGTAACTTAGCAAGATTGTGTCTCAGAAATAAAGAGGTATGGGGATTTAGTTTAGTCCAAAGGCCCTGGTTTTGCCAGGCATGGTGATGCATGTCTACAATCTTAGCACTTGGGAGGCAGATGCAGGAGAATTGCTGAGTTCAAGGCCAGCCCCATCTATAGAGTGAAACCCTGTCTTGAAAACAAATAAAGAGGCTGGTTTTAACTCCTAGTACCTCCCTCCCCAAAATTAAACAGATGGGACTGTAGCTTGATATAAAGAACTGGGGTTTGCCTGGTGTTCTAGTAGGGGCTGGTGGGGAGAAACCTATATGAAAGTCAGCAGTTAGGCCACTTACTAGGGAGTCCACATCCTCCTTGGAGCATCAAAAATGGAGCAATTTTGAAAATAAAATAGGTGTAGTAGGCATAGCCTACTATGCAGCCTACTACTTTCGATTTTCTTGGTGCACCCTTGGCCTCCAGCCAAGCTCTTCTGAATCTAGAAGCAGGAGAGGGAGACCTGTATCCAGGAAAGGGTCTCCAGCCAGCAGTCCTGCCTATAGAAGGGTCACCATTCTACAGTTCACCCACATATTATTTCCCTTCAAAGGAGCAGCAGATCTTATTTAACCAATGAAAGCAGAGGCTGAGAAGCAGTTGTGAAAAGATCTGCCCTAGAAAATAGTGGAATGATACAATTTATGCCTAACTGTTGTTCAATAAATACTGAAAAGAGGTTAGTATTGGGTAATCCTAGCACTCTGCGAAGCTGAGACAGGAGGGTTGCAAGTTCCAGCCCAACCTGGACATCTAGCCACTTGGTGAGACCCTGACTCAAAAACAAAAAAAAAAAATTTTTTTTCTGAAGGGCTATATGCTATATGTAGCTTAGTGCAAAGGTCCTGCATTCAATCTCCCCTAAAGTGATGTGGGAGGCATCAAATAAGATACAGGTGATAACAAAACTCTGATAAGGCTTTGGTGAACTACTAGAAAAAATTTTCAGGTAGGCTGCCAACTGAAGAGTGAATTAAATGAGATAAAGCATTGAAAAGCACAGATGGTGTTCCCACTTTTCCAGTGCCAGGGCTTGAACTCAGAGCAGCATTCATGCTAGGGGAGCACTCTACTACTGATTTAGATTATCTCCAGGCTGCAGAGCAAGTACCCATTCATAGGATTCTCTTTAAACTCCTTTAAGGTGCTTGTGGTACTGGGGATTGAAGCTAGGGCCTTTATAATGAGCTGTATCCCCAGTACCTTTTTTTTTTTCTTTTGATAGAAGATCTCACTAAATCGTTAAATTGCCCAGGCTAGGTTCGACTGCAGGGTCTCATTATGCTGGCCTTGAGCTCACTTTGCAGCCCAGGTTGGTCTCAAGCTCCCAAACATCCTCCTGCCTCAGCCTCCTGAGTGCTGGCATTATAGGCAAGGGCCACCATGTCCTGCTTATATAAGTTCTGTCTTTTTATTTATTTATTTATTTATTTATTTATTTATTTATTTATTTGTCTTTTTGAGACAGGGTCTCCCTATGCAGTTGAGGCTGGTCCTGAGCTCACTTTTGTAGCCCAGGCTGGTCTTGAACTTGCACCAATCCTCCTGCCTCAGCCTCCCGAGTGCTGAGATTACAGGCGTGCACCACCACACCCGGCTTTTTTTTCCTTTTTAGACAAGGTCTCACTATGTGGTTCAGGCTGGCCTTGAGCTCACCTTTGTAGCCCAGGCTGGTCTCGAACTCATACTGATCCTCCTGCCTCAGCCTCCCAACTGCTGGGATTACAGGTGTACACCACCACGCCCAGTTTAGTTCTGTCTTTTTTGACATAGGGTTTCACTAGGCAGTTCAAACTGGCCTCGAACTTAGGCCCAGGTTGGCCTCAAACTCATAGAAATCCCCTTGCCTCAGTCTCCCAAGTGCTGGTATTACATACCTGGCTCCCTTCAAAGAATTTTGGGAGGATAAGGATATAGTTCAGTGGCAGAACTTTGCTTATCATGTGAGAAGCAGTGGGTTTGATTTTTAGCACTCAAAAAAAAAAAAAAAAAAAGAGGGAAAAGTAATTTAGAGAAAATAAGCATATAACCTATACCCACTCTCTTTTTTTAGAGAATGTCAATATATACAGTTCAGGCTGGCCTTGATATCATTGTATAGCCCAGGCTGGCTTTTTTTTTTTTGCGGGACTGGGGTTTGAACTCAAGACCTTGCACTTGCCAGGCAGACACCTATGCCATGCAGCTATCTCCCCAGTGCCCCACACAGGCTGACTTTGAACTTCCTTTTCTTTTTTTTAGTACAGCGTGTATAGGGTCTCATTACATAGATCAGACTTGTAGTGATACTCCTGTTTTCAGCTTGCCAAGCACTAGGATTATAGGCATAACACCACACCCAGTGCCCGGTCTCAATCATCCCATCCCACCCCCCCACCAGCATGCCCAGTGTGTGGGGCCAGCACAGCACACCCAGCTATAGAACACCCAGCCCCAGCACCTGCCTAAACAGGTGCTTTAATCCACAGGGCTATCTGGCTGGCCCTTGAACTCTCAGTGATCCTCCTACCTCAGCTTCCCGAGTGCTGGCATCACAAGTGTGCTCCACAGTATGCTTCTTCTTTAACACAGAGCACACTGTACCTGCATATAGTGGTACACACTTATGATTCCAGCACTTGGGAAGCCAAAGCAGGAAGATCGCAAGTTCAAACTTAGCCTGGGCAATTTGGTGACTTAGTAAGAACTTCAAAAGAAAAAGAAAAAAACAAATGCCTGCCTGGAAAGTGCAAGGTTGTGAGTTCGAACCCCAGTTCTGCAAAAAGAAAAAGAAAATGGAGCTGGGTGTGGTGGCGCATGCCTGTAATCCCAGCACTTGGGAGGCTGAGGCAGGAGATTGATGTGAGTTGAGACCAGCCTGGGCTACAAAAGTGAGCTCAAGGCTAGCCCCAACTGCATGGGGAGGCCCTGTCTCAAAGTGACAAAAAAAAAAAAAAGAAAGAAAATAATGGACCATGAGGTAGCTCAGTGCCATTAATTCCTCAGTACCACAATAACAAACAAATCCTGTAATCCCAACTCTGGGGATGAGGTGGACTTGAAAGACAGAAAAAGACAAGGAGAAAAAAAAGAAGGAAGAAAAAACAAGGAAGGGGGGCCTGGCGGGATGGCTCAGTGGTCTAAAGCGCCTGCTTGGGAAAGCTTGGGCGGCTTCAGGGACAGTGGTTCGATCCCCGGCGCCACATGCTGCGCCAGCCCTGCCCTCGGGGTGGGCTGAGCCAGCCATAAAAAAAAATGAGTGAATAAACAAATAAAGGTTCTGAAACAAGAAAAAAATAAATAAATAAAATAAAAAAATATTAAAAAAAAAAAAAAGAAAAAAACAAGGAAGAAAGAGAGAGAGGGAAAGGGGGACGGTGTAGGGCAAATGGAGAAACAAAATAGGGAGTTCTTTTGGATCCCCAATGGCTTCCTAGATTCTAATTCTAGGACACACAACAAGGTCAGAGCTTTGAGCGAGATTGCTGGCAGAGGCCTGGCTGACTCTCCTGAACCTTCCCTTCTGAACTGGCCCTCCACATTTGTGGGAGATGCATCTGGATGCCATGTGGTTTTTCTTTTCTGGCAGGAAGCCACCAAAGGGGCCGGCGAGATGGTTCAGCAGTCCAAAGCCCCTGCTTAGGAAAGCTTAGGCAACCGCAGGGACTACTGTTCGATCCCCGGCACCACAGATGTGCCAGCCCCCCCCCCCCCCCCGACCCCAGGACAGGCTGAGCCAGCAGTAATAATCATAACATAATAAACATTTAAAAAAGGAAGCCACCATAAAGGAGACCCCAGGACTGGTGCTCCTCAGGCTGAAGGGAAGAGGAGGTCATGTGGAAATTTAAGGCCCAGGATTTGTTCCCTTAACAACAGCTGTGCTCAAAATAATCAGGAAAATCTTCACAACCCTCAAATAAAGCGTTTAGGCAGAACCCAGCGTTGAGAAACAAAACTGTGTAAAACAAAGGCCAGAAGCCCTTGGAGACTGCACCAGGGTGAAATGGCTTTTTTTAAAAGAAAGAACAACTTCAGTGTTATGTAAGCAGTTGTATCTCAGGGCCTAAACTGAAGGTCCCCGCCCTGCTCTCCAGGGAACAGACTCCTACCAATGGGCTCCAGAGTCCCTGCTCAAACAGCTCTGGCTCCTCCCCTAGTGGGGTTCCCCAGGGAATTCAGCACCTCTTCTCCCAAAGAACTGCTTTATAATTCTTATATTGTCCTCAGAATCTAGCCCAGTACCTTCACACTGGGCTACATACACCCCCCAGCTCTTTCCCCAGCTCTTTCTTTCTCTCTTTAAATCTCTCTTCCCAACCCCTCTCTCTCCAAATATGGTCTCCAGCCCAGGCTTATTAGGGCTAAGCAGATAGCTTAGTAGAATAAGCACTGTCATGCACTTACTGTGAAGTTCAGGGTGACCTCGAACTCATGGTGATCCTCCTGCCTCAGCTTCCTGAGTGCTGCGATCACAGACTTGTGCTACCCGGCTTGTTTCCTTGGAGAAATAGGAAGTGAGGTCAGATATTGAGTCAGAGGGAGGGACTAGAGGCTGAGGAAAGCAGAGAGACTTTGAGGCGCAAGCCCAGGGTTGGCGTAGAGTTCTAGGGATTTCAGGAGAAAATTCTGGTTAGAGGGAAGGTATCAGATGAGGAATACAACTGGGACACATGAAAGAAATACATTAATAGGGGCCCGGCGGAATGGCTCAGTGGTCTAAAGTGCCTGCTTGGGAAAGCTTGGGCGGCTTCAGGGACCGTGGTTCGATCCCCGGCACCACATGCTGCGCCAGCCCTGCCCTTGGGGCGGGCTGAGCCGGCCATAAAATGAGTGAATAAACAAATAAAGGTTCTGAAACAAGAAAAAAATAAATAAATAAAAAATTTTAAAAAAAAGAAATGCATTAATATTTTTAGCCAGGCATGGTCGTACGTGCCTGTGTGTAATCCCAGCACTGAGGAGTTTGAAGCAGAAGGATCATCAGTTCGAGGGCAACACAGGATACATAGCAAGACTTTTATTTTTTTTATTTTTATTTTTGGCCAGCTCAGCCTGCCCTGGAGGTGGGGCTGGCGTAGCACATGGTGCCGGGACTGAACTGTGGTCCTTGTGGTTGCCTAAATTTTCCTAAGCAGGCACTCTAGACCACTGAACCATCTCACTGGCCCATAGCAAGACTTTCAAATAATCAAAAAACTGTGTATGATGATTTTTTTCTGTCTTTTTGAGACAGGGTCTCACTATGCAGTTCAGGCTGGTCTCAAACTCACACCAATCCTGTGTCAGCCTCCCAAGTGCTAAAATTACAGGCATGTGCCTGATATTTGTTTTTTTTTTTTTTTTTTTTAAGAATTTTTTGGGGCTGGGGAGATA
>PVJA010039476.1:0-19129 GCA_004027025.1 Myocastor coypus | reverse complement strand
CCAAAGTTTTTTTTTTTTTTTTTTTTTTTTTGCAGAACCAGGGGTCAAACTCAGGACCTTGCATTTGCCAGGCAGGCACTTGTGCCTCTGAGCTATCCCCCTGGCCCCCAAAGTCATTTTAAAGCCTTATGGTTAGTGGCTAGAGTTAGTTGAAGGCACTGTCCACTGGAAAAGGGAAATAGCCCAAAGCCCTTGTCACTGAGCCTCCATTTCCCATTTGCTTCTGGGGCTTTTCTGTTGTCCCATTCCTGAACCTTAACTACACCTCAGCATCTTAAAAGGAAGAATTCTTTGGCTAGGGATGTAGCTCAGTGGTAAAGTGCATGATCAGCCTGATAAAGACCCTGAGTTCAAGCCCCAGCATCAACACCAAAAAAAGGGAAGAGTTCTTTTTATGTTTTGTTGGCAACTTGATTCATGTGTGCCCCTGTGACCCAGAGCTGGTGCTGTCGTTATTTTCTTCCCCCTTAGTGGCAATGGTTATACAGCCTTAAGATTCAAACGGGTCTGAGTGGGTGATACGGTTCTTCTCTGTACTGAGCTCCTTCTAGACCAGCTACCTCTGTCTTTCAGAATCTTCCCTAGAAAAGGAGAGGGAAACTCCCAGTCCCATTGACCCTAACTGTGTAGAAGTGGATGTGAACTTCAACCCTGATCCTGCCGACTTGGTCCTATCCAGTGTGCCAGGTGGGGAGCTCTTCAACCCTCGGAAGCACAAGTTTGCAGAGGAGGACCTGAAGCCCCAGCCCATGATCAAAAAGGCTAAGAAGGTCTTTGTCCCTGATGAGCAGAAGGTAACCTGAAGTCCTTTTATCCATGAGGTGGCTCAAGAGTCTAGGTGCTGGACTGGGATGTAGCTCAGTTGTGAAGTATCTGCCTGTCATGTGCTAGGCCTGGGTTTTATCCCCAGTATCTTGAAAAAAAAGTCTAGGGACTATGTCCCCTCACTTGTGGTTAATCTGAAGGACCCTTCCTTTTTGTGGACACCATAAGACAAGCTCAATTCATAGAGCCACATCCTTATAACTGTTTGTTAGAAATAACAGTCACATGGCACTTGATCCCAGGGCTTCTCTCGTTTTTCCTTTCTTTATAGGGCTATTTTGCTGTTCCTCTTATCTGGCTTTAGTCTCACCATTGGGCAAGAACTATTAGAACACAAAACTAAAGTAGAACAAGTCTCCATTCTTTTTTTTTTCCTTTTTTGATAGTGGGGAATCAAACTCAGGACCTTGTGCTTGCTACACAGGTGCTTATTGCCACTGAGCTATCTCCCTGTCCTGCAGATCTCTATTCTGAAGGACAAGCTTATATGTTCCCATTCCCAGGATAAGCAACCTATTCTCAGGTTGGTGGTTCTGTAGGAACTATGGGAAGATCCTTATTTGCAGGTTTTTTTTTTATTCTCCTCTGAGAGACCTATAGGAATGCCTTTTCATGCAAATTTTGGCCCTGGGTACAGACCCATTTTACCTTTTAGGGACCTAGAACATACTTCACCTGTGAAATGGGCATAATATGCCTGCTCTCTAGGAGATTTCTGAGACACCAATGATGCTGCTGCAGCAAACATTAATACAGCACTCGGGGCCCAGCAGGATGGCTCAGTGGTCTAAAGCGCCTGCTTGGGAAAGCTTGGGCGGCTGCAGGCACCGCGGTTCGATCCCCGGCACCACATGCTACACCCTGAGCCGGCCATAAAAATAAATAAACAAAAGTTCTGAAACAAGGAAAAAAAAATACAGCACTTACTGTAGGCCAGACATGGTATATGTATTAACTTGTTTTATCCTCAGTTCAATAGTGTAGTTCCTGTTATTCTTTCCAGTATGAAGCTGAAGGACTTAAGATGCTGAAAGATGAGTAAGCAGTTTGCAGTTCTATTGCTAACAATCTTGCAGAGCTGAGATTTGCACTCAGAGAACTGAATCCAGACTGCAGGCCCTTCCCCACAGCCCAGGCATCCATATGAGGCAAAGCCATCATTGGGTCCTTATGCTAGAGTGGCACAGAGCAGGCTGCTAGGCAACAGGCCCCTTCTCTCCACCATGCAGCTTGCTGGAGGACTTCGCTTCTCATCTTGCCATCAGTTGGGGGGGCACTGGCCTTCCCCAAGGCCCCATCTTTAGCTCTGATCAGACTTGTGAATTCTGAGGGGAACCTGGGTGGCAGAAGGGGAGGCTTGGGTGCCCTCACAGGGAAGGTGAGAGACCTACAGAGAGCACTATCCTGCAGGATGAAAAGTACTGGACAAGACGCAAGAAGAACAATGTGGCAGCCAAGCGGTCACGGGATGCCCGGCGCCTGAAGGAGAACCAGATCACCATCCGGGCGGCCTTCCTGGAAAAGGAGAACACAGCCCTGAGGACGGAGGTGGCTGAGCTACGCAAGGAGGTGGGCAAGTGCAAGACCATCGTGTCCAAGTATGAGACCAAGTATGGGCCCTTGTAACCTGAGCCCCCGCCCAGGCGGGGCACTCCCTGCCCCTCAGACCTCTGCCTGGGGCCTCCCAGAACCCCACATGTGCGTGGAGACTTAGGACTCGTCGTGGGTGCACAGCGGTGCCCGTGCTGCAGGTGTGTTCACGTCTCAGCTTCATTATAACCTGGCCAGCGCACAATGCGACTTCCCAGGGGCAGCCTCCCCTAATGGGGAACACGGAAGAATCTACATAGAGAAGAACACCCCGCATTTCTGTTCCTGGATGTCCTGGTTGCATCAGAAGGGACCTCTGGAGTACACATCTCCTTCATGGGATGGTCAGGCTTCCCCGACTCCCCTTGGTCTCTAGCTCAGACTGCTGAGGCTATCTCTGCAGAATGAGTCATGGTCATTGTCACCCTTACGTCTTCTCAGGTAGCAGGTGCATTTCCACTTGGGGCGTGTCTATCATACACCTCCCCCTCTGAAAAGTCTGAGAGAAATGTCCATTTCCATCTCCTTAGAGGCAGAAAGACACCAGCCCCACTATTCAGTATGTGCAAGGCAGGGCAGTAGGCCTGGGGCAGGGGGACCCGGTCTGGGTCCAGGTCTGGGCCTACAGCAGAAATCGCCACATGTTCTCCACCCTGCACCCCTTCTGTCTTTTGACTCTTGACCTGGGGTTGGGGAGCCAGGAAGGAGGCCTAGGGATGGATTCCATCTGGCCTGCTATAGAAGGCCACACCCAGGGTGCTGGTTCCTGGGCCCTGGTGGCCCATGCAGAGGGAGGCCTTTGTATCTCCTCTCCAGGCCCATCCTGGAGGCCACCTGAATCTCTTTTATCCCATTCAGTGGCCTCTAGGCTGCCATTTCTTTTCACCTAGTAACCATTCTTAGATCTTGGATTTAAAAGGAAAACCTTCCTTACTAGGAAGTTTTAATTTCCTGGACTCAGCGTGCAGCTTGGTGTTTAGAAAACTGGCCACCATAGCCTCTTCTGGTGTGGGTATGAGCATGGGGCCTGTTTCTTGAGAAGCCCCTTTGTTTTCTTGCTCTGCTCACCCGTGTGGCACAGGCCAGAATCTTCTCTCCCATAAGAGGCAGAAGAGATCCGCCCTCTTACGTTCTTGATCAGATTCTTCCTGCTTGATGCCCAGAGATGTCTGCAGGACAGGACACCTGGGCAGGAGCCACTGAGGTGATGATAGTGTGACTCTCACAGAGTAACAGATCTGGGACATCCTCAGGGGGCTGATGCTCCCATTAGTCTTGGCCAGGAGTTGGGGGCCACCCACACAAGCCTGGCTGTGTGCAGATCAAGGTTTGGATCTGGGACTTCTCTACCGCACGGCTGTCTCTCTGCGTGCAGCTGGACCATCTTTTTGCTCCTCTGAGACAATGACTTGAGGAGGGTCATGGATCCCTGTGCTCTTTTGGAGCGTTCCTGATGGCTGTTATTTGCTCAGGGTGGGCAGTCTGTGAAGAGGCAGAGGCGGTAACAAGTGCGCTTTGTCATACTTAACACTGGCTTTATTTAAGGTGATGGCTCAGTCCTGGGGCCCAAATCTAAAGACTTCTAACAGATGTTAAGATTAGAGACAGTGTCTCTAGCCCTGGACTGCACCCCAAGGATGCCATGGCCTCCTCTGGGACCTGCACATTCACCTCTTGGGGACCTTAACAAGGGTCCTGGGGGCCAAGGGAGGTCCCCCCCTCCCACTAGGCACCTGACTTCATGGTTCTCTAGAAACCATGTGCACATTTTTCACTCTGTGGTGATGACACAGGGCCCTTGCATCCAGCAT
Organism: Myocastor coypus; assembly: GCA_004027025.1. Lineage (NCBI taxonomy): Eukaryota > Metazoa > Chordata > Mammalia > Rodentia > Myocastoridae > Myocastor > Myocastor coypus. The sequence goes on along the minus strand of PVJA010039476.1, from coordinate 14,903 downwards.
GTCAGTGTCCTGCCCGGGCCACTCGCACGCCCGCCCGGCGTTCACCCTCTGGGGCCTGGCCGCTCGCCCAGAGGGAGTTCTCATTCTGTTATTGGTGGACAAGCCTTGAGCTAGAAAGCTCTTTTTTTTTTTTTTTTGGCTAGAAAATGTTTGTGTTTTTCTAGTTTTATGTTTTTTAAAGATGGACACCTATTCCGTTCCAACCCAGTGGATAGGATGGGGGCTTGACATTTCTCCACCCCTCCTCGGCCTGTGCAGCTCCCCTTCTCCTCCCAGGAGCATGGGGTCTGGTTCCTTCCCAAAGTGTTTGCTAGGAAAGAGTGCAGCTGCTGGGCTCTCAAGAATCCCTTGAAGCCGGGCGTGGTGGCGCACACCTGTAATCCCAGCACTCGGGAGGCTGAGGCAGGAGGATCGGTGCGAGTTTGAGACCAGCCTGGGCTACAAAAGTGAGCTCAAGACCAGCCTCAACTGCATAGCGAGACCCTGTCTCAAAAAGACAAAAAAAAAAAAAAAAAAAAAAAAGAGTCCCTTGAGTTAGTAGCCTACAGGGACAGGAAGGAGCTTGACCACAGGTTGACATTCTGGGTCCCTTCCCCTGAGCTAGGCCTTGCAGAAAGACTTGGTGCCTGCTCAGGGTCTTGGAGATGGGGCTGACAGCCAAAGGCAGAGGCTCCTGTGCACAGGTCTTTGATATCTAAAGTGTGCCAGTATGGAGGAGCTGCCCACCAGCCTTCTGATGGGCTGGCCTGGGGCAGGGGTGAGCTGTCCACACCTTGTCTGTCTTCAGTTTTGTGGCAGCCTTATTGCAGCCTTGAATCAGACAAATCATAAGCAAGCTAAAACATTTCAAGAATGTACATATAAGAAATGCCTGCCCAGATAAAGAAATTCTTATGTTTAGAGAGAGCCAGCAGCCTAGGGAGGACCAGGGTAATCCTGCCCTGGCCAAAGGAAGAGCTCTGCCATCTCACTCCTGAGGCCGGGCAAGGATGGCAGGTTGGTGGCAGGCATGGGCAGGCTCATTTTTGCCAGCCAAATGGCTGTCCACACAACCATTGATACAGAGGGCCATGGAGCTTCCTGTTTTCATGGCAAAGCTCCACCCTAGCTCCTGTAACATCTGTTCATAAGTGCAATAAATTTTTCTAGAAAATGGTGAAGATGACTCCAGGTGGAGATTGCTGTCTTTTGGTGTTGGGGATGCCAGAATACCACTTGGTTTTATTTTTCTAAGTGCATGTGACAAGAGTGTGTGGGGCTCTGCATCCTCCCCTGGGAGCTGGCACCCCAGCATGCCCCTCCCCTGTACCATGTGTGTTGGGGAAGGAAGAAGGAGAAGATCCCTTCTCAGCTGGAGAGGGCACAAGCAGACCCAGCCCATTGGCCTTATGTGCGTGTGCGTGTGTATGTGTGCGCATGTGCGCGTGTCTGTGTCTCTGCTGGTGGGCCGGAGTGATGTTGTGGGGAGGGAAGCCGGGAATGTATCCTTTTCAAAATTAAATATTTTGAGATGAGAGTTTTGCAACTGTCTGTCTTTCCCTGTTCTCTTCCTGGGATTGCTTTCTGTGTTTGTTGGGTTAGCCTGAGAATTCAGCCCAAAAAGTTCTGTCCCATTAGAATTACACCCTGGACACTCCTCTCGGTTTCCTTATCTGTTGGAAGTAATTCATCTACTGGACAGAAGCAGTGTGGACAGATTTAAGCAGTGAAAGTCCTCTCTTCCTCTGGCCACATTTTCTGCCTATAGTCATGAGATGGTCACAATTCAACACAAACAGATGCAGCCATGTTCGGGGTACTAGCACTGTCATTGCTGGGGTTTTTTTGGTGCCGAGGACCAAACCCAGTGCTTCCAGCCCACTAGGCAAGCATTCTACCCCTGAGCCAAATCCCCAGCCCGTCACTGCTGATTGAGTGGTAGTGTTGTCGTCCCTGGGTCCCTGCTTGGGCTGGCCTCTATCCACAGGGATTCAGGTACACCAGCCTAGGCCGTGCCTGCCATGAGTCCCAATCCCTTCCTGACCACCTGCACCCCAGGACCCTGTCCCACTTACTTTCTCATTCTACCCTTCACAGGCAAGACCACTCCTTCCTGGCCTCTCTACCCTGCACAGCCTAGGTGCCCTGTGGTTGGAGAGACCAGGAGCCATTTCTAATTTTTTTTTTTTTTTTTTTTGTCTTTTTTGAGACAGGGTCTCGCTATGCAGTTCAGGCTGGCCTTGAGCTCAGTTTTGTAGCCCAGGCTGGTCTCGAACTCACACTGATCCTCCTGCCTCAGCCTCCCAAGTGCTAGGATTACAGGCATGCACCACCACGCCCGGCTGCCATTTCTAATTTTGTATGAAAAAAAAAAAAAAAATGCATTGGAAGTTTGAAAACAGTAGGAAGGGGTAGTTTTTTTTAATTATATTTGTTTATTGCCATACTGGGGATTGAACCCAGGGTGCACTACCACTGAGCTATATTCCCCTGCCTATTTTTTTGAGACAAGGTTTCCCTGAATTGTCCAAGGTGGCCTCAAACTTGTGAACTGCCTTAACTACCTCATTAGACAGGTATATGACACCTTATCTAGAAAGATAAGACTAAGAAATAGCCACATTGCAGATCAAACATTGAGGCTCAGGAAGACAAAGTAATGTGCCCCAAATCACAGCAGGGGAGCTAAAGTCCAAGCCCAGACTGTGTAGGGTGACCTCCCTCAGATAGCTCCCCCATGGCATCAGGGCCCTGCCACTGTCTGCTAGCCAGCTACCCCCCTCCTCTGGGCCAGCACTGTCCTGTCCTAAGCTGGTCCTCAGCTCTCTGGCTCCCAGCTCTGTCAGCACTGGCAGCTATGTCCCAGCCCTCAGCACCAGGGAAGCTGCTGTCACTCTATACACTGTCCTCACAATGTCTTAGAGAAAGCAAAAATATGGTGGACAAAAGTAGAAAGTTCAGGGCAGAGGAGATAGCTCAGTAGAATAAGTGTTTGCCTGGCAAGCACAGGACCCTCAGTTCAATCCTCAATACTTTTTTTTTTTTTTTTTTTTTTTTTTTTTTTTTTAGAACTGGGGATTGGACTCAGGTCCTTGCAAACGCTTTTTTTTTTTTTTTTTTTTTTTTATCTTTTCGAGGCAGGGTCTCGCTATGCAGTTCAGGCTGGCCTTGAGCTCACTTCTGTAACCCAGGCTGATCTTGAACTTGCACCGATCCTCCTACCTCAGCCTCCCAAGTGCTGGGATTACAGATATGAGCCACCATGCCCAGCTGCAAGCGCCTATTCTACAGAGCTATCTCCCCAAGCCCCTGGTACCAAAAAAAAAAAAAAAAAAAAGTTAAGGCATGGTAGTGCATACCTTTGATTCCAGCACTCGGGAGGCTGAGACAAAGGATCACAAGTTTGACCTCAGCCTGTACAATTTAGCAATTTAGCAGAACTTTGTCTCAAAATAGAAAATTAACCAAAGGGCTGGGATGTAGCTCAGTATGAAAACCCTGGGTTCAGTCTCTACAACTGGGGGATAAAAAGATTGTGTGTTAAGGGATACAAAGAGAAGAGAATTGAGCGGGTAGGGCTGGGGAGGACTTACCAGGACAAATGTGTGACGTGTCCCCATGCTCCCCCCCAAAGTCCTGTAGCAGCATCTGCCCTGGTCCAGGTGCCTTAGTGACTACACAGCAAGCCAAAGTGATAAAGCACAGGGCTGGGGAGACAGCTCAGTGGCACAAGCACCTGCCTGGCAAGTGCAAGGTACTGAGTTTGATCCCCAGTACCGCAAAAAAAAACAAAAACAGTGATAAGCACATGGGGAGCAGTTATGGGAGGACCCAGGCTACTGGAATCCAACACTCCTAGCCCCTTGTCTCCAAGGTTGGGAATAGGACTCCAGGATACCAGGTGGGACAAAGCAAGAGTTAGATATTTAGGCAAAGCCCTTGCTCACCCCATCCATCCCTGGATCTGTTGACCCCAGCCCTGTGGATAGGAGACCCCAAGGGCCTAGAAAGCTCTTCCTTCCTTAAAATTTGCCAAACTGACAAGATTTAGCTCACAGCATTTTCCACTTGGCAGACAAACAGTATCACTGTCACTCCAGGCAGAGATAGTGCAATGATGAGAGACCCAGGGCCCACAGTGGGCGTGAAGCAAGTCAAAGCTCTGAGGATCTCTGGCTCCAGGTCAGACAGTCCTGCAGGCAAACCACCTCCATCACCAACTTGGAGTGAGATCTTCGGTATGTCCCTTCCTCCCCACTTCATTTTCTCATCTATTGAATGGGACCCCATCCTTGAAAGGCTGCCTTCAGCATCACCTGGCATGGGTGGACACTAGCTTGGGGGAGCTGGCGTGGTGGCACTGGTGTGGAAGGTACCAACCTATGCTGGAGTTACCCCCTATCTAGCAGCTTCAGGAGGTATCTCTAGGGTGGGGGTGATGCAGCCTGAGGCATATTCTTCCTCTTCCTTGAGCTGCACAGATAGCACATACCTGACATGATACAGCTCATTAACTCCTATCCCCCAGCCACTCCCAACTCCCTGGAGGACAAATTTCCAAAGCCTTACAGATGCCCTCTTCCTTGACTGCACCCTGCTTACTGACAGGCCTTCCCACACTGCCCCTCAGCTGGGCCAGGCTGGGCCAGCTGGCAGCGCCTGACAGCAGCAGCTAATCTGGGAAAGCTGTCAGCAGAGAAGGGAAGCAGCAGAAGAGAGAAGCAGCCTCAAGGTGGGTACCCCAGCTCTCACCATGCCTCTCTTGGGCATATTCTGGCCTCCCCGTCATGCAGGATTAGGTAAGTGCCAAGCATAGATGAAAGAGCCACTCCCTGCCTCCCCCCAGCAGGCAGGGACTCGCTCTGCCCAGGATCCGGCTGCCACCAAGGGCTCTCCAGGCTAGCAGGGGGAAGAGCGCTTTGGTGCTGCATCCCAAAGCAGGGGGCACAGAGACCACTCCTCACATCCTTGTGTTTAGCCAGCCTTGGTTCACAGCAAGAAACCACGACTCAGGAAGGCCTCAGGCAACATTGACTAAATAGCAGACCAGAGAATCAAACCCAGGGTCCTGTGCTCCTGAGCCCTGGCTCTTTGGTTTGGGGCTTTGTTTGTTTGCTTGTTTCACTGGTTGGTTTGGTTTTTTAAACTAGGAATTGAACCTAGGGCCTTCTAAGTTACATGCTCAGCATGCCACGCCCCTTAAAATAGGATCTCAGAAGCACTGACTGGGCTCGAACTTGCCATCCTCTGCCTTGGCCTCCCAGAGTGCTAGGGTCCCAGGCCTGTATCATTGTGTCTTGCCAACCCAACTCTCTGCCATCTGTTGTCTCCTGACAGTATTGGCAGTGCTGGGCCTGTCCATACACTGCCAAAACAGCCAGGATAGAGACCCAATGTGATATCTGTCTCCCTGTGGATGACCTGAACCACCCTGCCCAGCAGCACAGTGCTCAGATCCAGCTGTCACCAACAGGAGAAGACTGATGTTTGTCCTTTTTTTTTTTTTTCTGTCTTTTGAGACAGGGTCTCGCTATGCAATTCAGGCTGGCCTTGAGCTCACTTTTGTAGCCCAGGCTAGTCTCAAACTTGCACCGATCCTCCTACCTCAACCTCCCAGGTGCTGGGATTTTTTTTTTTTTTTTTTTGTCTTTTTGAGACAGGGTCTCACTATGCAGTTCAGGCTGGCCTTGAGCTCACTTTTGTAGCCCAGGCTGGTCTCGAACTCACACCGATCCTTCTGCCTCAGCCTCCCGAGTGCTGGGATTACAGGCGTGAGCCACCACGCCTGGCTTCAGGTGCTGGGATTACAGGCATGTGCCACCACACCTGGCCCTGACTGATGTTTGTCCTACTCACTGGGTCAGGACCTTCACAAGGACCCCACTGGACACATAGAGAAACAGAAGCTGAGCAAAAGTGACCTCCCTGGGCCAGGGAGATAGCTCAGTAGACTAAGTGCTTGTCTGGCAAGCGCAAGGTCTTGAGTTCAATCCCCAGTACCAGACAGACAGACAGACAGACAGACAGACAGACAGACAGACAGAAAGAAAGAGAAAGAAAGAAAGAAAGAAAGAAAGAAAGAAAGAAAGAAAGAAAGAAAGAAAGAAAGAAAGAAAGAAAGAAAGAAAGAAAGAAAGAAAGAAAGAAAGAAAGAACCACCTTTGTCCCAGGACTTTAAAAAAAAGAAAGTGACCTCCCTGAGGACATACTGGGTCTGCACTCCAGCCTCTCACTTGATCCCCTCATCCAGCTGGTACCAGAGCTTTGGAGCCTGCCCCTCTATCCCTCACTCATACTCTGCCCTGACCTCTTGAGTGCCATGGTCAGAGGCTTTGGATGAAAAGGGTCTTGGAAGCTGTCACATCTGGGGCCTCCCTAAATGGATGTGAAAGAGACCCAGAAAAGGAAAGGAACTATCTGTGGGTATACACAGAAGTATGGGACTCAGCTAGTGTGGTGGTGCATTCCTATAATTGCTGTACTCTGGGAGGCTGAAGCAGGAGGATCTCATGTTCAAGTCCAGCCTAGACAACTGAGTAACTTAGCAAGTTAACAAGACCCTGTGCCAAAATACAAGAAGGGCTAGAGATCTAGCTCAGTGTAAAGATTCTATTTTTACATAAAAGAGAAAGAGAGGAAGGTAAAGATATAAAAAGACTGCTTAGGCAAGCACAGGGACCAGGGTTTGATCCCTGGTACCACATGCCACACCAGCCTTGTCCCTCCAGTGAGTGGGTCCTGAGACCAGGTGTGGTGGTTCACTCCTGTAATCTCAGCACTGGAGAGGCTGAAAACAAGAGAATCACTGAGTCTGAACTACACAGTGAAACTTTGCATCAAATACATAGAAAATATTAATAAAAATTTTAAAAAATAATAAAGGTTAAGACACAGGGCTGGTGAGATGGCTCAGTGGTCTAAAGCGCCTGCCTAGGAAAGTTTAGGCAATCACAGGGACCGAGGTTCGATCCCAGCACCATGTGCTGTGGCAGCCTCACCCCCAGGGCAGGCTAAGCTGGCCATAACACAAATAAGGTTATTTTTTAAAAAATTTAAATTACATAAAAAGAATTAAGACACGTTTCACCTCCCCACAAGGAGTGTGATCAGTATGTACTATAAACATGTACTGATAAAAATAAATACTTCAGCCGGGCGTGGTGGCTCACGCCTGTAATCCCAGCACTCGGGAGGCTGAGGCAGGAGGATTGGTGCAAGTTCGAGACCAGCCTGGGCTACAAAAGTGAGCTCAAGGCCAGCCTCAACTGCATAGTGAGACCCTGTCTCAAAAAAAAAGACAAAAAAAAAAAAAAAATACTTGCAGGGGCCCGGCAGGATGGCTCAGTGGTCTAAAGTGCCTGCTTGGGAAAGCTTAGGCGACTGCAGGGACCCCGGTTCAATCCCCGGTGCCACATGCTGCACCAGCCCTGCCCTCAGGGCAGGCTGAGCCGGCCATAAAAACAAACAAACGAAAGCTCTAAAACAAAAAATAAAATAAAATACCAACTGCCTGCCCCTCACCCCACTGCTTTTTGGCGAGCCCCTTGGAAGTATGGTCCACATTTTCAGCCTATACTTGGTCTCCTCAGAGCCCTCCTGCCCCTCCAGCCAGACTCTGAGCCCGTGACACAGCTGGGCAGAAGCCATCTTCCAGAGTACCCAGATCAGCTCAGTTACTGCTCAGGGATCTCTCCCTGAGCCCCATGGGACTCAGTCTCCCCGTGAAACACTCCCTTCTTGGGCTCCAGGGTCTCCCCTCTCTGGGCTGCCCCTTCTGTCTCCTCAAAGGACCCTGTGCTGTGCCCTGGTACACTGGCTGTGTACTCAGTCATTGGGTAATCTGTTGGGCCCTGGGACAGGAGTCTCAGCCACACCCTGAATACCTCCTAATGTGTCTCCCCAGCCTGCACCTCTACACTTCTGCTTTGAGCCTGGTTCCTATGTCCATCTACCTGCCTGACACTAAGATGCCCTGTGGTATCTTTTTTTTTTTTTTTTTTTTGAGATAGGATTTTGCTATGTAATGCAGACTGGCCTTGAACTCACAGCAATCCTCCTGCCTCAGCCTCTAGTGCCACCGCACCTGGCTGCTACACAACATCTTGACTTTAGTTTGCCAAAAGGCAGCTCCTGGTCTCCTCCAAACCTGCTGCTTCCACATCTTCCCTTCAAAGTAACAAGCCCCCCGCCACACACACTGATCAGGTGCTGGGATTGAACCTAGAGCCTTCACACTGAGCTACATGCCCAGTGCTATTTTTTTTTTTTTGTCTTTTTTTTTTTTTAATTTTATTTATTTTTTTCTTGTTTTAGAAACTTTATTTACTCATTTTTATGGCTGGCTCAGCCCGCCCCGAGGGCAGGACTGGTGCAGCATGTGGTGCCGGGGATCGAACCGTGGTCCCTGAAGCCACCCTAGCTTTCCCAAGCAGGTGCTTTAGACCACTGAGCCATTCCGCCGGGCCCCTTTTTTGTCTTTTTGAGACAGGGTCTCGCTATGCAGTTGAGGCTGGCATTGAGCTCACTTTTGTAGCCCAGGCTGGTCTCGAACTCGCACCAATCCTCCTGCCTCAGCCTCCCAAGTGCTGGGATTACAGGCGTGAGCCACCACGCCCGGCTCTCTTTCTATTTTTTATTTTAAGACAGTCTGCTATAGATGCTAGCTTGTCTGGGCTGGGCTTGAACTTGGGACCCTTCTGCCTCAGCCTCTTAGTGTGCTGGAATTATAGGTCTATACCATCACCATCTGAGAGCCATCAAAATTTCTCTCTGGGGGCCCAGCAGGATGGGTCAGTGGTCTAAAGCGCCTGCTTAGGAAAGCTTGAGTGACTGCAGGGAATGTGGTTTGATCCCTGGCACCACATGCTGCACCAGCCCTGCCCTCAGGGCAGGCTGAGCTGGCCATAAAAATAAACAAACAAACAAAAGTTCTGAAACAAGAAAAAAATAAAATAAAAATCAAAAAATCCTTAGAAAAAAATTTCTCTGCCTGGCCTGTACTACCCTCAAGTTTCTTTGGCCTCCCTTCTTCTGGAACCTGGGTAAAGGCCTAGGCCAGCAGTTCTCAACCTATGGGTTGCGACCCTGGCGGGGGTCAAACGACCAAAACACAGAGGTCGCCTAAAGCCATTCCGAATCATAACTGTAGCAAAATTACAGTTTTGAAGTAGCCACCAAAATTATTTTTTGGTTTGGGGTCACCACAACATGAGGAACTGTATTTTGGGGTCACAGCATTAGAAAGGTTGAGAACCACTGGCCTAGGCTAAAGGTCTCCACAACCTGAGACTTGGCCTAACTCTACCAGGCCTGGCTGTGGCAGGAGGGGTGTGTCACCACCAGGTGGTGCTACAGATGTGCCCTGGGGAGTGACTAGGTCACCCCTCCTGATCTATCCTCTCAGCAAAGCTCCCTCCGACTTCTGTGCCAGGTGGCGCCATGGAGCACCAGCTAACCCAGTCCTTGCCCCGCCTGCCTCTTATGGCTGCTGGCAGATGTGCTGAGATCTTGGGCTGGGAACTGCAGGTGAGTCTGCATTTGTAGAGTCCTCTACCTGCGTTAGACAAGTTTGGCACCGAGCCTCCGTTTCCTCATCTATCAAAAGGAAATAGTAAATGGGGCAGCACTCTGGAGGGCTGAAGCAGGAGGATCAAAAACTCAACCCCAGCCTGGCAGCCTGGCAACTTAGCAATTTGGTGAGACCTTGTCTCAAAAAGAAAAAAAAAAAAAAAAAGGCAAGGGTGTGGGCCTGGTGATGGAGCTCTTTGTGAAGGTCCTGAGTTTAACCCCTAAGACCACAGAAGAAAAGAAAAACAAACCTGAAGCTCTGTGTGAGGGTATCAAGTTAGTCTGTTGTATCTGTGATGCTGAGGGGTTTTGAGGGGCTTTCCTGAGTGTTGAGCACCATGTGTGTCGGTCAGGAAGAGGCAGAAGGACAGGAAACCAGGGGCCCCTGGGAGCCCAGCCTCCTATCCTGCTCAGTCAGGCAGCGAGGTGCCTGAGCCTCACCTCCCCCAAGGCAGCAGCCTGAAATGCCCATGTGTCTGCATTTGAGTATCTGTGGGCACCCTGGGTGGCAGGGTCAGAGAAGGAGTTTGTGTGTGTGTGCATGTACACAAGCACGTGTACCTTGGCAGAGGCACCAGGGGCATTTATCAGCAAACCAGAAGCATGAACTGGGCACCCGCTCAGTCGGTAGTGATGGCAGCACCCATGGGGGCAGCAAGGTGATCCCTCCAGGCCTTGGATGTTGGGTCTTCCCTCTCCCTCTGTGATTCCTTATTTGCATGGGATTTGCATACATCTGCATTCAGCCCCATACAGAGTTCTTCCTTAAGGAGCAAGGCAGTCAGTCAAGGTCTCTGTGGACTGACTGCCATAGCATAAAAGGTGACAGTGATCAGTTACAGAGGCCCAGCCTCTTTTTTTTTTTTTTTTTTTTTTTTTGTACTAATTAAACCACTTAGCACTGAGCTACATCCCAAGCCTCTTTCAAATTTTTTTTTTTAGAATTTTTTTATCTTAGCCGGGCGTGGTGGCTCACGCCTGTAATCCCAGCACTTGGGAGGCTGAGGCAGGAGGATTGCTGCGAGTTCGAGACCAGCCTGGGCTACAAAAGTGAGCTCAAAGCCAGCCTGAACTGCACAGTGAGACCCTGTCTCAAAAAGCCAAAAAAAAAAAAAAGAATTTTTTTATCTTATTTATTTATTTTTTTCTTGTTTCGGAACCTTTCTTTGTTTATTCACTCATTGTCATGGCCGGCTCAGCCTGCCCCAAGGGCAGGGCTGGCACAGCATGTGGTACTGGGGATCAAACCGTGGTCCCTGAAGCCGCCCAAGGTTCCAAGCAGGTGCTTTAAACCACTGAGCCATCCTGCTGGGCCCCTCAAATTTTTATTTTATTTTGACATTCTTACACTAAGTTGGTCAGTTGCACAGACTGGGTTCAAACTTTGAGCCTTTGATCCTTCTGGTTTAGCCACTGTGTCCCTCAGCTCCCTCTGCATCTCTGGACTTGAGACCACTTGGGGGGCAGGGCCTGTGTCACATTGGTGGTCAGGGGTGGTCTGGCAAGTACTTTTGGCATGATGTGAGGGTAATGTTAGACTCTGCTGCTAGCTGAACACTTCCCAGATGCCAGGCCCAGTGCTGGTGCTCAGTCCTCCCAGGCATGCCATTCAGGCATCCAACTGAGAGTCCAGCTGAGAGTCCCATCCTATTTGTAGGGAAAGAAAATGATTTGTGCAAAGTCACTAGCTACAGAGCCACAGGCGAGATTCAGAGTGAGATCTGTTTGCATCTAGGTCTCTGTCCTTATTCTGTATGCAGCACTGAACTGAGATGTCAAGAAACAGAGTTTAGTACACCTGCAACCCCAGCGATGGCGAGGCTGAAAATAGGAGGTTCACTACAAGTGCAAGCTGCACAGAAAGACCCTGTACCAAATACATAAAAAAAGAAAAACAAATGGAGTTTTGTTTTTTTTGTTTTTTGTTTTTTGTTTAAATTTTAGGGAAGGGTCTACAGAATGTTCAAGGTCTCTCTACTAGATTGGACTCATAGTGATCTGCCTGTTTACGGCCTTCTAAGAGCTGGGATGACAGGCACATGCCACCACACCAAGCCTCAACTGCTGTCTCAGCGTGCCCTGGGGGCAGGGCTGGCTCAACAGAGAGCTGGCCAGGCAGAGGGCTGGCATGGCAGGTGCTTCAATCTGCTGAGCTACTTGGCTGGCCCAAGAAAGTGCTTAAAAATTAATCCAAAACCAGTCCTGGTGGCACATACCTGTAATCCCAGTACTCAGGAGGCTAAGGCAAAAGGATCATAAGTTTGAGGCCAGCCTGTGCTATAGAACAAGACCCTGTATCACATAATCAAAAAGAATTCAGGGCTTAAAGCACATGCCTGTCAAGCACAAGGTTCTGAGTTCTATCCTCAATACCGTAAAATAAAATTTAAAAAAAGAATTCAAGGGGCTGGGGAGATAGCTCCGAGGCACAAGTGAAGTGCCTGCTGGGCAAGTGCAAGGTCATGAGTTCGAACCCTGGTCCCACAAAAAAAAAAAAAAAAAGAGAATTCAAGCCGGGTGTGGTGGCGCATGCCTGTAATCCCAGCACTCGGGAGGCTGAGACAGGAGGATCAGTGAGAGTTCAAGACCAGCCTGGGCTACAAAACTGAGCTCAAGGCCAGCCTGAACTGTACAGCGAGACCCTGTCTCAAAAAGACAAAAAAAAAAAAAAAAAGAATTCAAATCAAGCTTTGGTGACTGTCTCAAACAAGACCTCGTCAGGAGTTGCAGGGGTCCACAGCCCATGTGATGTCCCCAGCCCTGGCTGTCTGTGAGACCCTACACAGCCCCTGGTACACACTTTACATGGTCTGGGATGGGCCTTGTGGGAAGCTAGGCAGGCAGGGAGGTGAGGAGGCTGGGTGGGGGTGGGGAGCTGGCCAGGGCTGGGGAGTTTAAAAATAAACCTGTCAGCTACAGCCTCAGCTCCCAGGGCCTGGTGACATCATTGGGGCACAGGATGTCCCTGGCAGGGTCTGGGAGTGACAGAGGGGACATGTCGAAGGGAGGGCAGAGAGGTCTGTCGTTTCTGTCCCTAGCAGGTGAAGCCTGCTGGAGTTGTTCTGGGGCTGAAGGCCTGCCAACCACCCTCTCCCAAAATCTGGACACATTCAATCCTGCATGGGGAAAGTGAGGTGTAGGGAAGGTATCAGAGGCTGAGGTCTCACTTTGGGATCAGGCAGCTCCAAGACAAAAGCCCACAGTGCTGGCCCTCCAAGGTGGCTCTGGAAGCCTGGTGGCCATGGCTGGGAGGACTTCTTGGATGGAGACAGGGGACACTATGTAAACAAATGCCTGGCCCAGAGCTGGATGGGCTACTCAGAACAGGCATGCTGCCCCTGCCTCTGCTCCTCTCTGACCTCTGCAGGACTGATTTTGTTGTTGTTTTGGGGAATCAGGGATTGAACTCAGGCCCTTGCGCTTGCCAGGCAAGTACTCATACTACTGAGTTATCTGCCAACTCCTTGTCATTTTTGAAACAGGGTCTACTATGTAGTTTACGCTGACCTTCAACTCCCTGTGCAGCTCAAGATGACCTCAAACTCCTGCCTCAGCCTCCCTAGTACAGGGATTACAGGCGCCTGCCACCATGCTGGGCTGAGCATCATTTCCTAGAGGAAATGGAGAGCTGAAGGTATCAAGTGATAGGTTCCAGACCCTGCAGGGACTAGGGCTGATGGAAAGGAGGGTGAGAAAGGTCTGGAGCTAAGGTAGGGCCTTGGTTGGGGTGTGCAGGCCACAGGGAGTGGGAGGAGCCTTGCTCTGCTCCTGTCTCCCCGCTGCTCGTCCCCAGAACAGAGTCCAACAGCCTCTTCCCACTCCCCGCCCTCAGCCTCCATCTGAAACACAGGCCCTGAGCTTCGACCTCACCCCAGCGCTCCCAGGTCCTTAAATCGCTTGCTATTTCAGGCCCTGGAGCCGCTGAACAAGCTGAACAAGCTGTTCCACAGCCTGAAATGACCCCTCTTGCATCTGTCCAGAAAACTCCTATTCATACCTACAGCTTTCAGCTTGGAGCCGGCCCTGTACCATCAGCCAAGGGTTAAAACTATGGCTGCCAGCATGTTCGCTGCCTGTCTTCCTGCACCTACAGCTTTCTAGTGTGAGGCCTGGATTTTATTTCTCTCTGCTCATCACTAGTGCCTAGAAAGCGCATTAAATCAGCTGCCCTTTCTCCTGCCACCCCAGTGACAGCCTTGTCTCAAACCCTGCTTTAGGGGGACAGCCCAAAGAACAAAGTCTTAAAGGATGTAGCCCATGATGGGCCCCGGGGCCAGCCACCTGCCCCCTTTCCTGGTGTCCTAAAGCTGCGGCGGCCAGCCTAGATCCAAACAGCGTGGAGACTGCCTGGAGGCCCTCCCCCATCCCCCACAGATCTGAGGCGCCGTGAGGGCGGCTCCCAGCCAGGGCAAAGAGGGCAGGGCTATAACTGCGCCTGGGCTTGGGGCGACTGGGGCTTCGATTTTTTCAGAGTCACGTCTAAAGCCGAGGCGTCGGGGTCCGGGGAGATAGCTCCGTGGCACAAGTGCCGGCCTGGCAAATGCAAAGTCGTGAGTTCGAACCCCAGTCCCGCACAAAAAAAAAAAAAGCCGTGGCGGCACGGGGGAGGAGGTTACTCGCGTCACACGCGCCGAACAGCCGCGCCACCCACTCACTACTCGCGCACACCCTGCCCCGCGCCCATTACGTAACCACCCCCCCTCCCCGCGAGGGAGAGCAGGAGGGGGAGTCTGCGCTGCCCCGCCTTGAGTTCTGACCTGCCGGGTCCCTGTCTCTTACCACCCATAGGGGGACGATGGGGAGTGGCTACTCCGGCAAAGACTCTTGAGACAACCCCCTCCCCCGCCACCTGGGGTGGGTCTTAAATCTCAACGTCCAGCACAGACACCCAGTGCGGCCTCTTCCTTGCCAGCCTGTGGGTGAACTCGGACAGATGTCCTCTGCCAGCCTCAGTATAGCGGCCTAGAAAATGGCCCTCTCCCTCTGGTGTCCGGGAAGAACAGCCCCGTCAGCGCCTGATGAACACTTAGCTGCTGAACACTTAAGCTGCAAACTGGGAGCCTTCCCTCCCTGCCCCATCCCAGGGCCCTGGCTGCAGGCAGTGTCTCCTGGCCGCTCAGCTCCCTGGGGTCTTGGACTTTGCTCCTCCAGCCAGTAGTCTGCCTCCCTGTGAGCTGGCTGCAGCTGCAGGTAGAGTCGGTGCCCAGGGCCTAGGCAGCAGGGGGGTAGTTCCCAGATACCTTGGACAGTCCCCTGTGGTCCGGTCCTGTCCAGGTGTCAGTTACCACCTGTCACCTGTTTTTTGTTTTTTTTTTTTTTTTTTTTTTTTTTTTTTTTTTTTTTTTTTTTTTTTTTTT
>PVJA010039475.1:0-19117 GCA_004027025.1 Myocastor coypus | reverse complement strand
TTAAAAAAAAAAAAAATTGAAAAAAAAAAAAAAAAAAAAGAAAACAATCACCCAAATGGCCAGTTATGGTTTGTGTCTCACTGTCCCCCAAATCCTCATGCAGTCATGGTGTGGGGACTTTTAGTCTGACATCAATTAATAATCAAGGCTGGGATTATGGATGTGAGCACTACAGACAGCCTGGGGCAGACAGCCTCAATGCATCTTAAGGGAAACTTCCTCTGTTGCCATTGTTGCTGCTACTCCGCTCTTGCTCTCTGCTCTTTGCCACCCGCCATGAATTGTTGCCCTCTGCAATGTACCACACTGCCTTCGAGCCAGCTGAGCATGGACTGAAATTTCCATTAACTGTGAGCCAAATAAGCCTTTTCTTCTGTTATTTTGAGTTTTGGGCATTTGTCCCAGCAATAAGAGAATAACTGAGACAGCCAGAAATTATTGGCAAAAGAAAAATCTGAAAGGACAGGGTACACAAGTCAAAAGTAGTATTAGTAAGTTCGGCGCTTCCTGAGAGAGAATGGGCGGGACAAGGATGTGGGTGCTACTCAGTCATGTTATTTCCACAATGTCACAAGACAAAGAAAAAGCAAGAACACAACCTCCAATCATTTTCCCCAGCCTACATCTCCCTCACCATCCCCCTTTCATCAGATGTAACATTCACTATCATCTACCTTGATGTTGACATTACAAACCTCAAACTTCTGCAGTATGTTCCCTTGCCCACTCTGAATTGTTTCTACCTATAGTCTTATCTACCTAGGTATTTCTAGTTTCATCTCCCACAAGAATGTCCCCAAGACTGCCTGTCCAAAGAAAAGTTTTGGAGTCTTGAGCAGCTGAAAGTGTCCAGACTTGATTATATAGGGACATTTTTTTTGTTTGGCAGGACCAGGGTTTAAACTCACAACCTTGCACTTGCCAGGCAGGCACTTGTGCCACGAAGCTATCTCCCTGACCCCTTATAGGGACATTTTTATTAATACACTTTTAACTGACATACAGCAACTGTACATATTTCTATGGTACCGTGTGGCATTTTGGTCCACATAGGCAATGTGTAGTCATCTGACCAGGTGATGAGCACCATCTGTCACTTCTCTGAGGACTTCTGGTCTAAGTTTAAGCTTTTCACCCTCACCTCCAGGCTCTAGATCTAAACTATTAGGTCAGACTCCCTCCTCTGGAGTAGAGGAGGAGAAAAGTCCCATGTTTATCATGGGACCAGATACATTTTAAATTCAGTCCGCACCCTAGTCCATGCTCAATTACACTAGTCTTTTTCCCTTTTCTAAAAACTCCCTAATTTCCCTATTCTGGCGGTGATATGCTATGGCAGTAAGTGTCTTTGGTGTAAGATTTGGGGTTGACTGGCACAAGGCCCCTAAAGAGCTGGGCTGGGCTGGCAAGATAGCTCAGTGGACTAAGGTTCTGCCTAGGCAAGCGCAAGGACAGGGTTCTATCCCTGGCCAACATGCCATGCATGCCCCACCCCTGGGGTGCACTGAGCCAGCAACCATGTGTAAGTGTGGTGGCACATGCCTGCAATCCCAGTGCTGGGGAAGCTGAAAACAGAAGGGTCACTTGGAGTCCAAGCTGTGTAGTAAGATCCTAGACAAAATACATTAAAAACAAAAACAAAACAAAAACCCCTAAAGTGCTAGGCAGAAAGTGAAAGTAACTTGTGTGGGTTTTAGGTGCTTTTGGGTTTTTTTATGTGTGTGGGTTTTAGTTTGTCCATAAGACAAAGGTGACCTTTAATCCCTTCAGAGATTTGTAAATGAGATGTTGTATAAAGGGCAAGATTTCTATTCTCCAACAAGAACATTTTGTACAATTGTTATAGGAACTAATAGTTTTTCAAGTAGAAAGTCAATAAAGAAAATCAATTAAAAGCTGAAGAAATAGCTGTGTTACTTTTTAAATTGTTTATCTTTTAATAAAATTATGAAAGGCAAATAAAGATATAATAACATGATAGGAATAATTTTGGCACTAGCTTGGGGATGTAGCACAATGACAGAGTTGAGTGCTTAACCTGTACAAAGTTCTGGGTTCAATGCCAATGTTAAAGATCTAAATGTTCCCCAACAGTCTCTTGTCCAAAGGCAGAGATTTAGGAAGTTAAGTAGGGCACTAATCATCAGAAAAATTCATTGCTGAACATTCTGATAGAAGACAGGGCCCACCTGCTGGAGCAGGTCACTGGGACAAGCATTTGGAGGGTGTATCACTAACTCTTCCTTGTGCTTTGCTTCCCAAGTGCCACAAAGTGAGCAGCTTTGCTCCACTACACCCTTCTACCATATGGTGAACACTCTGAAACTATAATCTCCTCCCTTCAGTTGCCCGTGTCTGGTACTTTCCCTAGGAAAGCGACCAATTCACACCAGAATATGCACATGTGCTCAGGAACAGCACACACACATATCCAAGAGTAAAAAAGAAGTAAAATTAAGTATTATCTGCATGTTTGTCTCTAAACTGATGAAAAGTATACAGAGAAAAGAACTATCAACCCCTAATGGATCATGCTCACTTCCCTGTAGAGTAAGATTCTCATAGCTTTTGAATACATCTTGGTTTTGGCCTTGTGTGTATCTCACACAAGAGTTTAACATACTGATCTCACAGATCAAACAAAGCCAAAATTACTGGTATAAAACAAATACAGTAAATTTTAATGTTCTATTACTTAGTGTCTAAGATAAACAAAATGATTGAAAGTTAAGAAAAAAAATCTTAACTTTTTTCTTTGTAGTGCTAGAGATTAAACCCAGGGCCTCATACATGCTAGGCAAATCGCTGAGCTATACTCCCAGTGAATCTGAATTTGTTTCAATGTCAAAAATAAAGCCAATCATGAATTATATATCCCAATAATACAACTCCACATATATACCTAAAACAACTGAAATGAGGGTCATAAACAAGAATTAGCAGATGCCTGTTCTACCAGAATTATTCACAAAACTCAGGAGATGGAAGCAAACTAAGGATCCTTTGACAAAGGAAAGATACGTAAATATATGACACTACTTAAGCTTTAAAAAGGAAGAAAAGAGACAACATACAGCATGGTTGAACTGTAAGGATATTATGCTAACTTGTATAAGGTGCATGCTGTAATCATATACAAAGACTGTAATTATAAGATCGTCAGGAACTAGAGATGAAAATAGGAAATTTTTATTTAATAAACATAGTGTATTAGTTTTCCAAGAAAAGCTCTAGAGATTGGTTGCATAATCCTATAATTATAGTCAAATATAATAACAAGTAGTGTCAAGCATAATCCTTGATCTTTAACAATGTTTTAACATAGTGTTATGCTTTACAATTACACAACTAAAACAAACCAAAATAACCACGTTTAAGCATTGAATTTACACTCAGAACTGTAGATATCTAGCATGCTTAGGAACTAGCTCTCTGTTCAGCAGCACCCACCTGTACATTTATATAACATGCCCGTCATGGTTCCAGCTGCCACAGTGTTCAGATCATCTTCTGCACCTCGTGTTTTCTCAATGATAACACCAAATGCACTATAGAGCAAAGCTATGGGGGAAATGGAAGTAATCAGTAATAAAAGCATAACTAAGTGTCAGTGTGGCTATTATTTCTGACAGATTTATCCAAAGATGGACATAGAGCAATCACTGAACACTGTTTTAAACAGCAAAACCCTGGCAACTAGGAAAATACCCATCCAGGGTATTTGCATCATCTGGACTGACAGAGAAGGGAGTTTCTACATAATAAAACAGTATATGGTGAACATTTCAAATGGGAAGAATGTCATCCATTAACATGTGAAGCAGACACACATGTACTCATGGGTGACTATGACCGCCACAAAAAGAAACATCTGTGGACTCAGAAGAAACATCAAGAGTTGCTCTTTCTGCAGTGTGCTGGATAGTCCAAAGAATATTGTATGCTTTCACTTGTATGTTACCTCTAATAGCTACGCTGTGGATTAAACATCTAAACATTTCTGTTGAAAGGGAAAACATAATTTAAAAGAATGGTAGATTTGCTTTTCATACCTGAAAATCTGTAACTTAATCATTTGACTTAATAAGGCCTTTCTTCAAACAACCTTTCTTTTGAGCCTTTGTAGATTCCCATAAGGCAGGACTGCACTCAAACTTTTTCTTATTCTTTCTAAAATTGTAGCTGCATTTGGCCCTCCAACAATGTTATGCTTAGTTCAGTCTTGCCAAGTCCCCTGTTGAGCTATGTATGTGTCTACACAAGGACATCTTTGTGGTCAATTCACTTAACCAAAAATGACAAGAATACTCTGGTCATAGGACAGTGGGAACACTCAGGGTCACCAACAGGGCAAGTAGCTAGCTACCCAGTGAACCCTGGACTGAACAGTTTATGCAACATGGGACATGCAGTGCTGAACCTAAGAACAAGTCAGCAAGAACAGCATGTGGAAGCAGCTATACACCAGAATCCAAAGTGCAAAACTGACTGCCTGGTGTGCAAACACAGTGGTTTAACTGAGGCTTTTTCTATCTTTTCAATGAGTTGTCCACAATTTCTTATTCTGACAAAGGTAAAAAGATAATTACAAATTCAGCTAAGTTAATAAATCACTAAAACCATGAATGTCAGAGCATGTATGTCATCAATAATGAAAAGACTTATGATTCACCAATGATGTGATGAAACTATCTGGCTCTGACTAAGCACTGCTAAATCACCCCTTGCCTAGAACTGCAAATGTGTTTACCTATAGAGGACCTAATGAAATTCTGACTGTGAGGTCCTTGAAAACCACTTGGGTGAACAGACTGCTGAGTAGACTACTAGGAAAACACAGCAGAAGGACATGACTAATCTGTCACGTCTCACTACAGGACCTTGAACCTTCCCTAACACAGATAAACCTTTGCCTTGGAAAATAACATGAATTTCCACTTACTTAAAAAAAGATTTGGTGTTCTGCTTAGACAGAGTTTGTAATATCTACCCCATTCACTAGAGCAGATTTAAATATAATTGCTTCATATTTTAGAACCAAAATTTTGGTTGACCAAGTTGTCCACAATACTTGCATGCTCCTTTTTGCATTAATGACTTATTAGTAAATGAGATTTCTACTTACCCAGAGAACCTAGAGTATTGGCCCACAGTGCCCCTTGCCTAGTCACCATATTCAAAATCCTACCAGAGAAGAAAAAAACAAAGAATCTGAATTTAGAATCATTATCTAATAATAATAATAATAATAATAATAATAATAATAAATGTAGCTACTCCGCTTTACTTTCTTGTTTTTTGGTGCCGAGAATCAAAGTCAGAACCTTGCATTTGCCAGACAGGTATCTATGCTGCTAAGCTACATCCACAGCCCTTATACTCCTATTCTGAAGTTTTGTTTTAAATTTTAGGATACGGTTAACTACCTCCCTCCAATTTTGAAAACTAGCTTTTACTCTATGTAGATAAAGTTTAGGTTAAAATCTTCAGCATTTTAAATATGTTAAACATACAAGAAGCTTTGAATGATAATCTATATTGGGAAGAAAATGATCAGAGCAACATAATGTAAAACATGTCATTATGACTATGAAAAACTGGCTTCATTTCTTTTGGGAAGAAGAACATACACTCAGAATACTATCTAGACACTAAGTAAAGAACATAAAGCAGAACTAAAGAGACAGAAGCAGCATTGTTTGCTCCCAGACTAGAACCAAGCAGCCGAAATGAATGCTTAGCACACTCTCAAAGGAGTACAGTCACGCCTTGCACCAGTGCCCTGTGCCACCAGAACAGCGACACAGGCCACCAGAAAAGAAGGCAGGACAATGCTCTCCCAGCAGTGTAACACCATCATGGCAATGAGTTTGTCCAGACGGCTGACTACTGCTGGAAACAATAGAAATACAATAACAAACAGTTGAAGAACTCATCTAATTATTAAAAAATTCGATAAACCTCTATGGTAATAAAAATTGGCATTACTTATAAAACTGCATTATTTAAAAATAATTGTTACAAGTGTTTTGCCTCCAATTATTACATACTAATAAATATGAAGTCCAGTAATTTCTTCATCTGTACCAAGCATTAAAGCTATTAATTTCCAGTACTGTCTCATTGGTGGAACTGAACACTGGTGACGTCCTTCAGGATGCAATCTGGCAACACAGACGATGTGTGACAAAAGCATCTGCCACTGACTGAGCCCTGCTAAGTCACTCCTTGCCTAGAACTGCAAATGTGGTTATCTAAAGAGGACCTACTGCAGCTCTGACAATGAGGTCCTCCAAATCCACTCGAGTGAACAAAGCCCTTACCTAAGCCCTTAAAATATTTACTCAAAATGACAAAACAATAAGTCATGAAACTGGGATTCTGAAGTCGTATGCATCTGTCTGGCTATAAATCCTACCTTCTTTTTTCTAATTACTAATTGCTGTTTATCTAGAAAGATCAGAATGATTACCTGTAACTATTTGAGGAAATTTCCTCAACACACTTTACAATTCCTAATTCATATCTAACAAAGCTGGGGATTTGTTTCAAAATAGGTAAGAGAGGAAAGGAGACACATTATGGCTAATGGTTGTTGAAGTTATGTACACAAATGTTCATTATACTATTTTCATCTACTTTTCTGTAAAATCAAAATTTTAATACAAAAAATAAAAATTACCTGACCAAGAAGAAAAATGTTAGGAGTCACACAAAAATACTGAAGGCTCTGGGCTGGTAATCCAAGTACAATGATCCACACTCTAACAGGAAAATGACAGGCCTTCAGAGGTCATAAGGTCTAACTTTAGCATGTCTGCTGCCATCTGCTGGCATAACAATATTCCTAGATAATGGAGTTTAAAGAGTGCTACATCAAAACCATGAAAAGGTGAACTGTATAATTCCTTTTTTTAAAAAAAAGTGTTAAGTAAAAACTGAAAAGGTAAAAATAAAAGCAATTATATTTTATCTTAAAAAAAAAAAAAAGCAAATCTGAGCAACACGTTACTGAGGCAACATCGACAAAGACTAGTTCCATTTATTTCTTTAGCAGAGTAGACACATGTATACATATGTTCTAACCCATTTAATTGTCCTTTCTCTGTGTACTCTTCAAGTTAATGAGGAAAGACAGCCTTTATTCTTCTAAACCTAAGTTCTAATAATTTTATTTAAAGTTTATATGGCACTCTAGTTTCAGAAGCAAAGAATAAAGTCAATAAAAAATTCAAGTTAAATAACAGACTTAGGCATCTATCTTAAGAGCTGCACACTTCCTTATCAAATACTGTGGTTTTACACACTTCAGAACAATTATATTTCCTAAACTAATTCACCATTTAAAAAGCATGTCACACAGCTTGAAAAATTAAATACATGTAGCTGAAAATTCAAGCTAAGGTAGCACCAGGTGACTGATGGCAACTAACTCAAAAATTCAGTCCTTTTAAAAGCTAAGAGTCAATAATGCAATTTCTTTGATCCTTTGGAGTAAGACAAAAGAAAAAAAAAAAAAAACAGAGAAAAAAAAGAATCGTCTCTAAACATTTGTAACCTCAGAGTTACACCCATCAAACTAACAACTCAGAGGTTATGATTCAAGGATTTATGTCACACGATTACCTAATACTTACTGTACATTTCTTGGTTTGGACCAGGCCATGTTCTGGGTTTCTTTCAATCCTAGCCGAAGACCGTTCATTGCCCCAAATGCAGCCCCTGGTGAATTGTAACAATTCATCAAAATATTATAGCTTTGTATTAAAAAAAAAAAAATACTCCTGGCCCACTTTCTGTATCAAAAATGAAAATACTGATTTTATTAAAAACCCTGAAACCAATATTCTTACTGCTTTTGATTTTAGGACCCATAAACTACTTGGACTGAGGATACTTTAAAAAATGATGACACTCACCAGTCATGCAACATCCTCCAATGGTAAAGAAAGCCAGTTCAAATCTACCCCGGGTTTTATTAGCTCCAGTCGGTAAAATAAATTCATCGTTATCCTAAAGAGGTAATAAAGAAAGCCAAAGTGAGTGTCCTTCAGGCATGTTATTGCAAAGCACATTTTTCAAAACTTCATAGTTTTTGAAGGAAATCAAACTTAAAATAGCCTGCAATACATAAACAAGATTCTAATTCATACTTTTGAAACATGATACACTGGACTTTAGCTGCCTTCATGAATTTGAAGCAGTGATGCACAAGAGTTTAGAAAGGACAGCTCTAAAAAAAGGTAAACAGAGGTTGGCTCAGTGGACTAAGCACCTGCTTAGGCAAGCACAGGGATCTGGGCTCTATCCCCAGGCTTGCTGAGCTGACAATCAAATCCAGTTGTGGTGGGACAAGTTGTAATCGTAGGACTGGAGAGACTGGAAGGAGGATCACTAGGAGTCTGAGTTGTGTGAGACCCTGTACCAAATACATTAAAAGTAAATAAATCCAAAAAAAAAAAAGGTAAACAGAAAGCTAAGAGATGGAAGCAGAAGACTAGCAGCAGTAGTTTTCTATAGCAGGTCTTCACTGAGCACCCTCTTACTGTAAGACCAAATGTTCACTAAAAGGAGACAAAATTGTCGTTAAAGAACAGACATGGGCAAATTACCTCCTTAAAAATTCTTTTTTCTTCTTGGAATGCTGGGCATGGAATCCAGAGTCTGGCTCATGTTAAGCAAAGACTCTACCACTGGGCTATACCCTAAATGCCCACTTTTACCTGCCTGTGAACTTCCAAAACCTACTTAGTAGATGCACACATACACATAACACTTAGCATGAACCAAAGGGAAAGAACCCAAAATCATAGGTTAAGAAATGCTACAATTCTTAACAGTAATAAAAGACAAATTTTGAAAAGTCAATACACTTATGTGGAAAACATTTTGAATACAGTTGTGTAAAAATAATCCCCATTGGATATCACACAACACATACAATACAATGTTTAAGACAGGACATAACAAGAAATACTAAACCCACATTCCTATGCCAAACACAAAACTTTGGTAAAAGTATTCTTGATTAGGAAAAGTAGCTATGTGTTTTTGTTTTGTATTTGAGACAGTCTTGTTATCTAGCCTAGACTGGCCTCAAATGCATGACCATCCTGCCTCAGTACCCAGGTGTTAGATTAGTCAAGTGCCACCGAATATTGCCTGCACTGGATTATTTATGCATACCACTGGTGCCAGAAGGGGCACCAATGAATACTTACTCTTATCCAAATTAAGGAGCTCCCATGTCATAATATACTACATATAATTTTGCAAGTTTTTGGGTGCTTCCGGTCTTTTAAATTAATACCTTATTTCTAAATTATGCTTCCTGTTTGAGGATTTCAAACATGTCACAGTAGTCATTTCATAAACTTGATTGATTCCATCATGCTGGTCACAAACCAAGTTGGACAAGAACCGAATCAAATTCAATAGTTAGGTTTAATGTTGACCTCGTAGGGATTCAGTTCTCATCCAGTTCAGTTTGCAAACACAATCATGAAAAGAACTGAGTTTGTGAACTGAGGTTATCATTGTATTTGACCAAATAATTATTCTTCAATTCAGAAATGAACAAGAGAAAAAATTTTAAAGACAGTTATGATCAACATTATCAAATATATTCATATTTGCACAATCAAGATCACGATCAATTTTAGGGCATCTTCACTCTCCCAAAAAGAATCCTGTACCTGTCAGTCATTACTTCCAATCTATTCCTACTTCTCAGCAGCCGCTAATCCATTTTCTGTGTCTACACATTTTCCTATGTTGGTCAACACACATAAATACAAGCACACATTATATGATCTTTTGCAGCTGAGTTCTGCAAACTTTCAAGGTTCACTCATGCTACAGTGTATATCATTAATTCATCCCATTTATAGCCAACTGACATGACATTGTATGAATGTGTCACATTTAACTTTTCCATTGACCAACTAATAGGCATTTGGTTTATTTCTGCTTTGATTACCATAAGAAGTTCCACTATGAAAGATGATGTATAAGTTACACAAATGTTTTCAATTCTTCCTGTTATTTAAGAGTAGCATTGGCATGTCTTAACAAAACCGTATCTGTAACATTTTGGTAAACTGCCAGAATGTCTCCAAAAGCAGCTGTATCATTTTGCTTTCCCATCAACAGTGATACAGGCCCAATTATCCTTACCAGTATTTATTATTATCTGTGAGTATAGTCATCCTGGTAGATGTAAAACAGTACTTCTTTGCAGTTCTTTGGATTTCTACTTCTCTAATTAATGACCATGAACAACTCTCATGTGATTATACTACACATTTTTATACTTCCGTGAAGAAACATCTATTGCAATAATTGGTTTATCTTTTAATTTTTTTTTTTTTTTTTTTTTTTTTTTTTTTTTTTTTTTTTTTTTTTTTTTTTTTTTTTTTTGAGACAGGGTCTTGCTATGTAGTATGTAGTTCAAGCTAAACTTGAACACATTATGTAGCTCATGCTGGCCACAAACTCATGACCTTCCTGCTTCAGCCTCAGTGCTAAGATTATAGACATCACCACGATGCCTGCCAAGAAGTCTTTAAAATACTCCAGATAAAGTCCCTTGTTAGATAAATGATTTACAAATTTTTCTAACCTCTGTATTCTTTCTTGATGTTGCCTTTAGCACTCCAAAATTAAATGTTTTAAGTTTATCAATTTTTCATAGCCGGGTGTGGTGGCGCACACCTGTAATCCCAGCACTCGGGAGGCTGAGGCAGGAGGATCAGTGCAAGTTCAAGACCAGCCTGGGCTACAAAAGTGAGCTCAAGGCCAGCCTCAACTGCACAGCGAGACCCTGTCTCAAAAAGACAAAAAAAAAAAAAATTCATTACTTTAGCTTTAGGTGGTACATCTAAGAAACTGTTGCTTTATGTAATCACAACTAGTTATGTCTATGATTTTTTTCTATTTCATAGCGTTAGCCCTTAAAGTCTTTGATCCAATCTAAGTTACCATCTGCATATGGTGTTGAGGGTCTAGTTTCACTATTCTACACTAAGATTCAAATTGTCCCAGCATTATTTTTGAAGATTCCATTTCTCCTATTTGTTGTCTTGGCATTTTGATAAAAACAAACTGATTGTAAAAAATGTAAGGATTTCTTTTCATTTTGAACTTTATTTTACTGATCTACAGATAAACTTCTATGCTAACATTACAATTTCTTTTTTCTTTTTTGTCCTTTTGAGACAGGGTCTCGCTATGCAGTTGAGGCTGGCCTTGGGCTCACTTTTGTAGCCCAGGCTGGTCTCGAACTCGCACCAATCCTCCTGCCTCAGCCTCCCAAGTGCTGGGATTACAGGTGTGAGCCACAACGCCCGGCTTACAATTTCTTACTACAGTTTTTTTTTTTTTTTTTTTTTGTAATTATGGCCAGCTCAGCTGGCCCTGGGGATGGGCTGGTGCAGCATGTGGTACAGTAGATTGAACCACTATCCCTGCCGTAGATTAAGCTTTCCTAAGCAGGCACTTTAGACCACTGTGCCATCTCACTGGCCCTTTATTGTAGTTTTCTAGGAAATTTTATTTATGTTTATTTATTTATTTTTTGTAGTACCGGAGACTGAAGTCAGGACTTCGTGCTTGTCAGAAAAGCATTTATTGTAGTAAGCTATTTCCACAACCTGGAAGTTTTAAAATTGCTAAGTCCTCCAATTTGTTCCTTTCCAAAATTGCTGGTTATTCTAGATTCCTTGAATTTTCTTTTTTTTTTCAGATTCCTTGAATTTTCATCTTAATTTTAGGATCAACATGTCAATTCCTACAAAACAATAACAACAAAAATCCAGTATGTATACAGAGACATACATTGACTGCAGGTCCATTTCAGTAGTATTATCCTATTAACAATACTAAAGTTCTCATAATCATGGAATGTCTTTACAGTTACTTAGGTCTTCGTTTCAAAGTTTTATAGTTCTCAAGTGTGTAATTTTTGTAGCTCTATAAACTGTATTCCTTTTGATACTTCTGGTAATACACTTTATAATTTTATGTTTTCAACTGTTCACTGCTATTGCAGAAATTCATTTATGTAACTGGTCTTGTTATTAGTTCGAACATTTTTTTTTTTTCAAACATTTTTTGTATTGACTTATTTATTCTAATCTGCTTTGGTGCATCTCTGTGATTTTCTATAACCATAACCAGACTGTTTTCGTGTGCAAACAGATTTTCCTTCCTCTTCAATCTGGATGCCATTTTATTCTCTTGTGCCTAACTGTCCTGCTAGACAATGTTAAAATAGAATTTAAGAGAGTGGAAATGTTTGTGTAGTTTCTGATTTTAAGGGTAAAATGTTCAGTTTTCCAAGATTAAGTATTAGCTTCGGATATTTGGTAGCTACCATTTATTATGCTAATGGAGTTGCCTTCTATATCTAGTTTGAATAATTTCTAGAAGAGTGTCAGATTTAATCAAAACTTTTCTATATCTATTGTAATTCTTTTGTGTATGCTATATTCTTATTGCTTTGTTATATCATAGTATTTTGATTTTTCAATGCTAAATCAACTTTGCTTTCCTGATATACTTAACCAGTAATCTTTAAAACTGTCAATTAGCCAACTACTCTGTCATTTAGTCTAGTAAACTAAACTTTAAAGATCAATTTTAAAGGCTGGGGAGATAGCTCAGTAGAATAAGTGCTTGCCTGGCAAGTGCAAGGGCCTAAGTTCAATCCCCGGTTCTACCAAAAAACAAACAAACAAAAAAAAACCCCACACACACATATACATATATATATCTTATTCTCACCAGGATAGTTTTCGCAAATTCCCTGATCTTAAAAAATAAAACACAAACAAAACTTTTTAAGAGAGTTAAACAGTTGAAGACCTAGAGGTTGGTCCCCAGGAATTGTTAAAAAGACAGGAAAAAAAGGATGAATACACATAGCGCTTCCAAAAAAAGTTCAAATCAATGTTAACTCTGAACTTTTCTTCTTTCAGGGTAAGATAAAGCAACAACTAATAAAATCTTAATCTTACCTGCACAAGATATCGTGGATCCACATTTAAATAAGGAGACAAAGGGTTCATGCCAGTTACTAGAGAAAAAAACAAAATGTCATATTGCAACAACATTCTTCAGTTATTTTACATAATGGTAACTCAATTGCTATACATGTTTTACAACTGACCAAAGGTTATCCAATGTGAAATTTTTCCCATTTTTTATCCATCCTCTTCCTTTCTCTTGGGAGTCTCTCAATCTCAAATTGGTCTTACATTAGTGGGTAAGGTACTAGCAATAGTAGAACAAACTAGCAGGAAGCAAGTTCACGCCTTTAATAAAAGTAGCTTTTTTCATGTTACTAAAGGAAGGCCTAATAATCATGCGATCTAAAAAAGAATAGGGGAATCAATCAATCCTATGGGAAAAGGAGAGGTTAAGTTTGGCTTCTAAATGTGGATAAACATTCCAGGATGGTTTGGTCAGATCTTAATGCAGGGTTGATTTAGTCTGACAGAGTAGAGAACTGTTGATTTTACCATATGGATGGAGGACAGTGCAAAAGGAAATGCAGGATTTCAGAAGGCAAGATTTGAAATCCACTAATTTTGAAGGAAAAAAAAAAAAAAACTACCAAGGAAAGTAAATTTTTCTAACTTTAAGTTTGCTCTTTGGATCTTGTTTCAGCTATTTCTTATAAATCTATGCACTGACTACGACTGATCATTTTATCAAATGAAAGTCTTTTTTTTGTTCTATTTTTAATATATACTCTTAACTGTTATCAGTTCTATTGTTAGCATTCTACTCCAAGCACCAAATCTCACAGCAACAACTTTTTTTTTTAAGAATTTTTATTTTTTTATTTTATTTTTTTTTCTTGTTTCAGAACTTTTGTTTGTTTATTTATTTTTATGGCTGGCTCAGCCTGCTCTGAGGGCAGGGCTGGTGCAGCATGTGGTGCTGGGGATCCAACCATGGTCTCTGCAGCCGCCTAAACTTTCCTAAGCAAGTGCTTTACACCACTGAGCCATCTTGCCGGGCCCCGCAGCAACAACTTTTTATCTAACTTACATCCTCTTGCTTATTCAATTTAGCTCTTGTGCAGCAACTAGAATCACCCAAGTAAATAAACCCAAATGGCTTCCCTCTGTACTTAAAACCAAACCAAATCCTTTACCCTTCCTACAAACACTGTCATCACACACAATTTTTAACTCCTCTGTTTTCATTATCTATCATTCCAGCTCCCTTGAAACTCTAAAGGCATACTGATCTAACAACAGTTCCTCAGATATGCCAAATTTTTGCTTCACAACAGTAAACTGGCCTTTCTCCTGGACACCTGCCTCTCAAATATCTGTGGAACATTCCAGTCTCAGCTCAAAATCAACTCTGATTCATTCTAAAAGATCCTCCTCTTCTCATTACATCTCATAGCCTTGTTTTATTTTCTTTTCATTTATCTCCCTTTATCAGCAATGTTTTTGTTATTTGGCCTATGAGCAGTATACTTCACACCAGAATTTTTTTGTTGTTGTTAAACACTGCAATCCTGCATCAGAAAAGTAGCTGGCACACTGTAGCAGCTGAACAAATGTTATTCATCCTCAGTGCCCTCAGATTACCCCTCAGCCATATCCAAATTAACAGTGTTTTGTTATATTAAAATAATATGCATTGTGGAGCCCGCCAGATGGCTCAGCGATCTAAAGCACCTGCTTAGGCAAAGGCAGGGACCACAGTTCAATCCCTGGCACCACATGCTGTGCCAGCCCCACCCGCAGGGCAGGCTGAGCGGGCCATAATATAAATAAATTAAAAAGGAAACATTAAAAAAAATCATTGTGACATGAAACTCGTAAGTCCTAAGACATATCTATATCTAGGCTCTTCTACGGTATTGTCACATGTAGACATTGGATATAAAAGGCTTTTTAAAGTTCTTGAATACAAAAGTGCTAACGTTATTAAGAGAACTTTCAAAAGGAAAGTATTTTTAAGGGCCAACCAAAAAGCTCAGCGGATTAAAGCGCCTACTTAGGCAGACACAGGTCGACCCCGGCCTACCTTGCCGGCCCAGCGCCACTGCGCCCTACCCCAGAGGTGCACGTGAGATGGCAATTGAGACTGGGTAAGGTGGCCTGCGCTTGTAATCCCAGCACTTGGGAAGCTGAAAACAGGAGAATCACAACTCCGATTTGGGTAGTGAGATCCTGTAGGCCCTGCACTAAATACAAAAATTAATAATAATAATAATAATAATAATAATAAAATAAAGGCTTAGCCACCACCAACTCTGTACCATCCTTAGAGCCAAATTCTTTTTATCTTTTTGGATATCCAGTTAAAACATTCAAAAATTGATGATTCATGCCTCTGCTTCCTCCACCTTGTGTATTTCCTCTCCTGTAATTTGCACTCCTTATGTTCATCTCACTTTCCAGCTTCCTCCAAATGGTGCCTCGATTGTCCCAACTCCTATTTCTCATCTATATTCGTTACTACTGTGTAACTTGCTCTAAAGGCTGTTTTGGAATTCAAAATATGCATCTTTGTGGTTACTCTTTGGAAGAGGACGAGTGTGGGCTTGTCTTAATTCAGGGTGAAGTACGTGACCCAACCCAAAAACCAAGAGTGATAAAAGCGAAGGAGGCTGGATATAAAGGAAGAAAACGCGCGTCACCTTCCGAGCCCAGGTGGATCACGAAGGTATTTATTTCTAGGGACCTGTGGCCCCCACTAGCCGTGCAGGTACGTTAACCCCACCATTAGCACCGACGCTTGTGAACGCCAGCATGAAAAAGGGGCGTCACACTTCCAATGCGGACACAGAAAGCCGCGAGAGATGCTCTCATTCGAGGCCTGATACTTACGCGGGACTCCGGCCAAATCTGCGTGCGAGTAACCAGCTCCACCGGCTCCAAAAAAGCCGGCCAAGCCCCCCGTGGTTTTGTTGCTACTGCCCCCACCGCCCTCCATGGTGTCACTGCAAACTTCTGTCGGTCTGCTGCCGGGACCTCAGGCCGAGGTACAGAGCTCGGCCGTTGCGCCAAGGTAGCAGCGGGGAAACCCGCGTTATTTCTGCCTCCTTCACACGCTGACCTTCCGGGCGCTGGCAGCCACCGAGCACGGCACTTCCGCTTTGCGACGTCGTGCTCCCGGAAGTCGGAGAACCTCACTGCAACTTTCCGGTGGTGGGAAAGTGAAGGAATCCTACTGCGGATTCCGAGGCAGGCTTTCTTGCGGAAGAGGAAGGCCAGCGACGGCACGGGGTCCGATTCGGAGCCTGGCGGATCAGCAACTGCAGAGGCACGCAGCATCTGGGAATGGTGCGGAGACGCGCAGTGAAGGAGGCACAATCCGTGCCTCTCAGGGTTAGTGAATGAGGCGCTCCGCCCGGGCCGGCCCAGGGACCGTGACCTGCGGGTCCCAGCATGAGTGCGGGCCCCGGCTGTGAGCCCTGCACCAAACGACCCCGGTGGGGCAGCGCTGCAACTTCGCCGGCGGCCTCTGACTCCCGAAGCTTCCCCGGCAGGCAGAGGCGCGTCCTCGACTCCAAGGACGCTACCGTGCAGTTCAGGGTCCCACCGTCCTCTCCAGGCTTTGTTCCGGGGCGGGTGGGACCGCACCGAGGCAGCGCCACTTCTCTTGGTACGTGGGGAACTACGAACCTTTGCCCTTCGTTTTGATCCCGAGCATCCCAGGGCCGCAGTCATCCCTATTTGTTCTTTGATGCACCCCTATGAGTTCCCCTTGCAACACCTCCAGGGCTACTCACAGGTGGGACAGTGTTTTGCTTAGTGCAGCTGGTGGAGTGAGAAACACTTATTCTCAAGGTGGAAAGTGGCAGGAGACTCCACCTGTTTGCTTTCCTTGACTTGCCGAATGAAATGCCTTGGTCACGGAGATCTGGTGTATGTGAAACGGTAGAATGCTGCAGCCAGCCTCAAGGGCAGAAGATGGGAAGAAAGCTATTGCAGTTAAGAGTCCGAGTCTCACGGTACTGAGATATTAATCCTACTGGCATGGTACTTGTGTCTCGTTTACAGTGTTCAACACGAGTAACTCTGTCTTCATATCGAAAAGCCTGTCAGGAGACAAAAACACAAGTCAGTACATATTAGAGAGTAATGGATGTTCTGATAGGAGAGGGACAGACTTAACAGGTAGAACTCAAGTGTCTTGACCTAGTTCGCGGGATCAGAGGTAGTCTTCCCTAAGATGTTTGTGTTAAAAATCAAGGGATGTATAGGAGTCACTTGGGTGAAAAGGAAGTAAGGGGGAGTTTCAGTAGTTTAACTGGTACATAGAATAAACAGAATAGTGAGACATGGGACTACAGGAAAGTAGAGAAAGATCACCTCATCCTGCGATGGAATATATAAGGGATACAAAGGACATTGGAATTTTAAAAGCAAGAAGCCATTACAGACATTTCAGTGGGGGAGGATCTGAGGAGGTAGTGGTTTTTGTTGTTGTTGTTGAAAAGTCTTTACGTTGGTGTGTGGAAAATGAAAAATGGTTTGAAAACAAGTAGTGGTGCACCACTAGTTAAAGACTTGGTCTGAATGGAACTTAATGTGAAATGTAGGAACTGGGAGAAGTGGATGGATTCAAGTAAGATTAGGACATACTGAAATTTGAGGGAAAATATCCATCTACACCAGAGAAATGAGGAAGTTCTTGTCATGAATATAATAATGGAAGCATTGGGTATAGTCTCGAGCATTTAAGTGTATCCTATAAGAAAAAGTTATAGAGGACAGAAAACTTAGGAAAACCATTTAAAAGTAGAATGAGGAGAAATAGTCAAACAAATACAAGGGAAGTCTACGTTGTGGAAAAAGCCCCTTAGTGGTATATCCGTTCTCTGGTAAACACTGTATTTTTGTAGTTATCTGCGGTCACAGAGGTAGTGACAAACAGACTTGAACTAAGTCTCGACAGCTGAGCATGATTTGCCATATAAATGAGAATTATATCAGCAGAGGGCAGGCCACACCAGGAAGTTGGTAGATTTGAAACTGGATGGCAGGATGAGCTTATTTGTGGAAAACTTCAGTAAGGTGGTTAAAATTTATTCTGCAGCAAATGAGGAGGGGCTATAAAAGTATTCAAACAAGGGAGTGCAATTGATTAGTATTAATGGCTGAAGTAGTAGCTTTTGAACTGTTTAACTACAAACTCACATAAATTTTATCAGGCACATAGAATAGAATATGTACATATACTATATGGCTGAAACAAATATTTCATGGAATAATGCTTAACTTTTTATTACGTACAATACATTCTTATATTGCCTGTATTATTCTCATTGAAAAAAAAAATGCCAGCCATTTGTAGTTTTGTAAAATATGAGTTCAAGAAAGTCAAGACTGAGCAGGAAGAACAGTAACAGTAGACTGTTACACATAAATGAAATAAAGAATGTAAGAAAGGTATGGATTTAAACTTTAGTATGTAGTTTGTGATATAGCTCCATTAACTATTTGCATGGAAAGAAGCTGGCAGTGGTTAAGCGGCCACTCCTCACTAGTTGGTCTTGAGTTTTTGTGCAGAAGAGGAACCAAATAAACATTTCATATTGTGGTATTTTCTTTGTACTTAGCTGAGTACAGCAATTACATAAAAAAATGTTCAAAGCCTATTATAGGTTTTAGAATTTTTTTTAGAAACTTGGTGTTTAAAATTTTTAAATACAGTTATCCCAACAGTGGATAGAGTAGAAAAATATTTATTTAGTATCTTTAAATTTTGTATTTATCTTCCTGGTCACATTTTTTTATATTGACTGAAATCTGCATGTAGGCAGAACTGACAATGCCATTCTTGTTCTGATGGGGAATGATTTACCCAATTATATTGCTGTAGGGACTTTATATAAGTGAAATGTTCCCTGGAAATGCAGATGAATTTTACTGCGTTGTGTGCATTTTGTGTCTCTCTCTCTTTGCTAACTGAATGACGTCATTGAAATACACCAGTTACTGAGTGATGACTATTAAGTGTGAATGGTATGAAATCAGAATAAAGTTGGAAAACTACTGATTTCAGTTTAAAAAAAAAAAAAAAAGATAAACGGGGTTATTAGTTGAATGTTTTATGAAGCTGGGCAGTTAATATTTGCTTT
>PVJA010039474.1:0-19102 GCA_004027025.1 Myocastor coypus | reverse complement strand
TGCTTAGCGAGGCCCTGTACCAAATAAATAAAAGATTAGCCGGGCGTGGTGGCGCACGCCTGTAATCCCAGCACTCGGGAGGCTGAGGCAGGAGGATCAGTGTGAGTTCGAGACCAGCCTGGGCTATAAAAGTGAGCTCAAGGCCAGCCTGAACTGCATAGCGAGACCCTGTCTCAAAAAGACAAAAAAAAAAAAAAAATAAAAATAAAAATAAATTAAAAAAAAATAAAAATAAATAAATAAATAAATAAATAAAAGATTAGAGGTTAAAGATAACAATTAGCATTTAAAAAGTTATTTTGTAAGTTGCCCAGGCAGGCTTGGAGCTCTGTGATCCTCCCACTCTCAGCCTCCTACATAATATAGCTATTACAGGTGCAGACAACCATGCCAGGCCAACAACCAGCATTTCTGTAGCTGTTTGAAATTTCTTAAATGTTTGCAGTTGGATTGTTTCAAGGAAACGATCAGTCATAATCAGGTATTTAGGACTGGACTAGACTACAGAGGCAGGGGACATTGAGGCAGGGGATCAAAAACTATGGAGATGCCAGGCAAACAGAGGCACATCTGTAATCCCAGCACTCCAGCAAGTTAAAGTAAAATTTAAAAATTTGAGCCCAGTCTGTGCAGTTTAATAACTTAATTTAATGAGACTGTTTCAAAATAAAAAATTTTTTAAAAAGACTTGCAGGAGTACGGGGATAAAGCTCAGGGGCACAGCACTTCCCTTGCAAGTATAAGGTCTTGAGTTTGATTCCAGTACCAAGTGAAATAAAATAGTAAGTCAAAAGGGGAGGGCTGTAGCTTAGTGCAAAGCCCTTAGGTTTGATCCCAAGTTTTACACACACACACACCCCTGAAGGAAATTGGGTTGGAAGAGATGAGAGTACAGCTGGTAGACAAAAGATGAATATGCGTTAGATAAGCAAGCTTAGATGAGTGCTGATCCATTTTAAACCGGAATCCCTTTTCCTTGTTTGGTTTGCTGTCCCTCACTAAGTTAATGAAAATGGCTTCTTTTTTACCTCCTCTTACATTCATCACTTCGCTCTCTGTTACTATTCCAGAATTTTTTTGTGTGTGTGTGTCTTTTTGAGACAGGGTCTTGCTATGCAGTTGAGGCAGGCCTCGAGCTCACTTTTGTAGCCCAGGCTGGTCTCAAACTCACACCAATCCTCCTGCCTCAGCCTCCCGAGTGCTGGGATTACAGGCGTGAGCCACCACACCCGGCTTTTTTTTTTTTTTTTTTTTTTGTGGAGAATTTTTTGATGTATAATTCCTTCCTTCCGATTTATTTATTTTTATGATTCCTTCCTGATCCCTAAAGTAGTTTGCTTTTGGTTGCATTCTTGTAGTACTTGTGATAGAAACATAAATTCTGCTCCTGTCTTTGGTGTGGTTTGAAAGGAGGAGCCACTCAAACTGCTGATTAAAAGAAGTGAATGTGTGCCTGTAAATAGGATATAATGAGAAACTTAAATGCTAGTTTATTTTTAAAATTTTGTTAATTTTTAATAAGAATGATGAGACAACTTCAGAACATGCTAGGACAGCCACAATAATTAATACAATGCATATTGTTGTCTTCATAGTAGTTGTTCAGAGTGTAAGATGCAGACATGGTAACTTTTCTAAACACTCTTAGTACAAATATTTCTTCTCATTGAACTAAGAGAAAGTAATTGTATATATAGTCCAATAGTCCATAAGAGTAGTAGGTTATCAGCAGAACTGGTGATGTCAGAAGCTGTTGACTTGAGCCTTTTACAGCTCAGCATATTAATCTGGCTTTACTTTCTATACCTCATGGTTAAACTTTTCTGCTGGACGGTTAAGACCAAGATAAAGCAAGACTCATATAACAAAAAATGTAACTTTTGTATCTGACAAGGTCAGCCAAATCCCTTCAGGATTTACCTTAAAACCATGTACAGTGTTATGTAAAACTTTTGTCAGTGTCAGCCATCTGGAAGAGTCATGGCTGTTGCTTGACCAATTTGGAGACCCAATCATTCATATATATATATATATATATATATATATATATATATAAAGATATTAACAAGGTAGGCAGGTTATGCATCTACCCACCAACATTTTATCTGGGTAAAATGAAAGAATGACTAATATATGACTAATATACAGGAAATGGTGTTATGTGACATGATATTACATTAGATAACAAAGCAAAGCAAGAAAATCTGGTAAGAATGAGATGAAATAAATGATTGTTTTGAGGTAGCACACACCATCATTACACCATTTCTTTTCAATGCTTCAGTCCAAAAACTGATCATTCTTACTAAAAAAATTACTAAAAGTAAATGCATTGTATATTCTTCTCCATTCTGATTTTTCTCTTACCTTTGAATGACAGTTTAGGTAACTTTTAAGAATGATTTTCTTTGGTTTATGTGCAAAATAATTTGTAGTTGAGTGTTTTTGTTTTTAATAGGCTGTATTTTCTTAATTCCTGTTCTCTTTGATCCTACTGGCTAGGCTAGTGGACATTTTTTTTTTCTATAGCTTCTCCTCCTCCTCTTCTTCCTCCTTTTTCTTCACTTTGAGATAAAAAATTCTAGTTTATTTTTTAAAAAGGTAAAGGGGGCACTGGAGAGATAGCTCCATGGCATAAGTGCCTGCCGTGCATTTGAACCCTGGCTCCGCTAAAAAAAGGTAAAGTATTGACCATAAATGCCAGTTAAAACACAAGCAGGAAATATCTAAAAGTCTTGTGGCTTTTTGAATAAACAGACGTATATAGACTGTAGAAATATGCTTATTCTATTGAGTGAAATAGTCTTGTTTCTTTTAATTTCAGGAGATAGGAAATTAAAAAAAAAACTTAGAAAATATAGGTAGGAAAAAGAAAGCATCACCTATTGTCTTAATCCTGGGAATAATAATCAATTTATATTTTCTCACCCAAAAACTTTTTTTTTTTCGAATCATAAATTCCTGAAAATCTGTTATTTCAAAGCATTGTATTAAAAAAGAAGCAAGGGCATTTAGAAGATGAATCCCATTTCCTATGAAATCTGTTTAAAAGCAGGGTAAAGCGAATGGAAAAGCACATTAAAAAACTTAGACTGTGTAATCCCAGCACTTGAGAGGCTGAGCCAGGAGGATAGATGTGAGTTGAAGACCAGCCTGGTCTACAAAAGTGAGCTCAAGGCCAGCCTGAATTGCATAGCAAGATCCTGTCTCAAGAAGACATAAATAAATAAGCACATACATAAAAACTTAGACTGTATGTGACTGGAGTAGTGCAATTTAAAAAACTATAGGTTAAATACAGGCTCAGTGATTCTCCCTGCTTACGGCGTGTCTGAACATCCTGAGCGCTTTTGTTTCTGGTTGTGTGAATACCCAGGCCTTGGTCGCACCCGTGGAGACCGAGGCAGCAGTACTCTGATGCATCCAAACTAGGGAAGGCTGGCCCAATTTGGTATTATTCTCTTGAACTTCTGCAGGCGATTCTAATGCCTATCTAGTTGAGAAGCATTGGGCCTGGTGGATTATTAAAATTTTAGGAAACATACTTGATTTAATCATTATAAAAATATCCAAAACCTAGTGTCCAAAGCCTCTTCATCCAAGACAGATAGGGAGGGAGCAAATCAGCCTTTGCTGAAGCAGCCCTCATCTCCCTGTAGGCAGTAGGCAGGGGAGGGAGGCGGGGCTGTGTGACAGTTGAGTTCGCTGCCCCAGGCAGAGGTGTCCAGCTCCGTGTCCTCCTTTTCCTCCGTCAGACTTTCTATATGTGAGACTTCATCGCTTAGAAAATGCAGCTTTTTTCTAACTGGCACAAAGGTGTCATCCCAACAGGGATGAGACTGAAGAATGGAGTGATTGTGGATATTTATGCTGTAAAATTAGTAATAGGACGATAAAGTTCTGTTTTTTAGCTCCAGTGCTACTGAAGCCATTGCTGGTTAACATTTGGCTGACTAAACCTTTTAATGTTAATTAAGTAGTGCCAGGATGTGGAGGAGGAAGTACTGACAAGCTGTACTAGACCCACCCACAGACCGAACAAAAATAGCTGTTGAGGGAATTACCAATCATGGGCTTCTTTAACCATGTGAACATGTCATCGTAGCAGCAAGTGCCCACCGCTAGGTCTAGTGAGCCGATCTGGGAGGGTCACACTATCCTAAAGCAAAATTTATTAATACATAATTAATACATACTTTGGTGGGATAATTCTCACTGGATCCAGTTTTTTAACTGGTTTCTAACAAGAACAATTTTAAGTTCTGCTAAATTCTATGCATCTTTTCTTTAGGTAAAAAGTGTAACCTAAGGGGAGGTTGTAGCATAACAATGAGTGTAACATAAGGGGAGCTCTTATGAGTTATAAAATATTAGTTTCTCTTGATTTCACTGAAATTATGATTTCCATAAATGTCTGAGGAAAGAGAAAACATGCTTACTTTTACAAGGGTAATGCCAGGCCCTTTTGAACGAAGTGTAGAGAAATCACTGTGATGGCAAGGTGCTAATGTGTCTGATAGATGCATATACTTCTGAGTTTAATTCTTTGTTTTCTTTTTCCGGAGTTTAATTCTTGCATGACAGACCTTTAGTGTCAATATATCTGTGTGGATATTTTGTGTACAAAAAGGAAATATAGCCGGGCATGGTGGCTCATGCCTGTAATCCCAGCACTCGGGAGGCTGAGGCAGGAGGATCACGGTGAGTTCGAGACCAGCCTGGGCTACAAAAGTGAGCTCAAGGCCAGCCTCAACTGCATAGCGAGACCCTGTCTCAAAAAGACAAAAAAAAAAAAAAAAAAAAAAAAAAAAAGGAAATATACATGTGGGAAGCATAATACCATGTGTTTCAGGGACTGAGAGTTAGATCCCTGGTCCTGTCATGCCGGCCCTGCCCTGGGACACAGTGAGACAGCAATTGAGACTGGGTGTGGTGGTGAAAGTCTGTAATCGCAGCTCTTGGGAGGCTGTAAACAGGCAAGTCACTATGAGTCCCATCTGGTAGTGAGACCCTGAACACCCTTTAAACCCTTCCCTAAAATACAAAAAACAAAACAAATATATATCTGGTAAGGAAATGAAGTTTAAAACAAAAGGAAAAATCTGGAAGTAGAGTGGTCCTTCACTTATCACAGAGGTTACATTCCAGATACCCCTGTGATAAGTGAAAATAAAGTAGTGACATCCTGTTTATTTTAGTACTTATATATATAGCTTTAGAAATCATTCCTCCACTCATACAAGCCTTTCTCAGTTTTAAAAACATTTCTAATGTTTTTAACTATTTTCTATACTCATAAACCTACGTCATTTTAACAATATATGTATATTGTACACTACCACAAAATCCCATGATATAGCAAAATATCCTGATAAATAATATAGGTTCATTTTTTTTAAGAATTTATTTATTTATTTATTTTTTTCTTGTTTCAGAACCTTTGTTTGTTTATTCACTCATTTTTATGGCCGGCTCAGCCCGCCCCGAGGGCAGGACTGGTGCAGCATGTGGTGCCGGGGATTGAACCTTGGTCCCTGCAGCCGCCTAAGCTTTCCCAAGCAGGGGCTTTAGACCACTGAGCCATCCCACCGGGCCCTAGGTTAATATTTTTTGAAAACCTACAAAGCAGTCTGCAGAAGTCAAACCATGGAATAGCGAGGAACTATGGTATGTTGGATTCACATTTGTGCTGTGCAGCTCACCAGTCCATTTCACTATTGAACGTTTCTTTGATATGTGTGATGTCTCTCAGTTTTACATGATGGGGCTATATAATAAAATGTTGAGTTAATCAATTCACATACAATCCTGAAGGCAGCCCCCTTCAGTAGAAACACCTTGCAGTCTCCCTAGCTTTTGGGACTGATGGCAAGTCACTCAGACTGCTGACCTGTTCCCTTGTAAGTGATATTCCTACACTTGTTTGCAGAGTTGTGATGTTAAGGAAGGTTGGTGTTTTGGAAGCAGATCTAGAACAGTGCCTGCCATATAGGTGTTTGATACATGGAAGCTGTTGTCATGATTGTATGCAAATAGTACCAGTAACTGTCAGAGCTATTCACATGAAAACTTGTGGGAGAGGGCCGGTGAGATAGCTCAGCAGCCTAAAGCGCCTGCTTAGGCAAACTTAGGCAACTGCAGGGACCGCAGTTCAATCCCAGACCCACATACTGTGCCAGTCCCACCCCTCGGGCAGGCTGAGCCAGCTGTAATAAAAGAAAAGGTACCTCAGAACTGGTTTCTCTTGTCTCCAGCACTGGGGCTTAGGCTTTATAGATATTCATTTATACCGTCATTCAGTGAATGCTAAGCACCTACTGGGTGTATTACGAATGAGACAAGATCCTTTTCTCATGGTGCTTACATTCTAGAAAGAGAGGAGGTAGATAACTGACTGGAAAAGTAATTTTGTCAATAATTATAGTTGAGATTCTGTAGGGTGAAAGGTAGTAATTTGGGGTTTCCACTTCAGATTGGCAGGGTTGCTGAGGATGTGGCATTTGAACTGCGATCTGAATGAGGTGACAGGCATGATGATCTGAGGGGAGAGATGCCCCAGCTGTCAGCACAGACAGTGCCTCTAGATGGAAATGACTTTAGTGGGTCTGAAGAGGAAAAACCTATCTGGTGTGCCTGCAAGGTAGAAGGGAGAAGAGCAAAAGCAGAAAACAGACTCCCAGGTCTAGGCAAAGCGAGATGTCAAAGGGCTGTGGGGGCGGGTCTGTCTGCTGAGAGGACTAAAACGCCTGCTAAGGTGGAGCGCAGTGGCTGTGCCGGCCCTACCCCTGGGGCATGCAGAGAGCATCTGAGACTGGGTATGGTGACACGTGCCTGTAATCCTAGCACTTGAAAGACTGAAAACAGAAGAATCACTATAAGTCTCATCTACGTAGTGAGACCATGTAGACCCTGTACTAAAATATATTAAAAAAAAATATGTACAGCAAAGGGCTTTCGACATTTTCTGTACGTTAGCCCTGGGTGCCAGTCCTGTGAGTCTGTACCAATGAATGTGTTAGGGTTTGTTTCTAGATGTCCCACCTTAGCTTTATGCAGTGATGGGGGTGGACTTCTAGAGTTTGTGATTGGCTTATGGTTCACTGCTGAGATTAAAGGTGAGTGCTACACCCATTAGGGTGGGTAGCCTGCATATAGTGTAAGAGAAGGAAAGAGGATTCTTCTCCCTCTCGTTTTTAGTGTCTTCCGCTGCCGTGAAGTGTTGCCCCTCTGTCAGGTGCCCCCCTGCTTGGAGCCAGCTGATCTTGGACTAAAACATTTACAAACTAAGCTAAATCAATATTCCCCCTCCAGGTAGTAGGTACTTTGTCCCAGCAAGGAGAAAAGTAGCTAAGACACACATTTTATTTCTTTAGATCCCATACAATGACAGGGTAAAAACCTTCAGTGTAGACCCTATCTTGTAACAAACTGACTAGTTCTCAGTTTGGTGTCTTTCCTTTGAACACCAACAGTTTTCCCATTTGACTGTGACTCCGCTGTAGGATGCGATGAGGTGAGTATGGAGTTTTCCTTTTGCGCCTTCATGTCTATGATCAAAACGTAGGAGATTTGGAACATGTTGGGTTTGGATTTTTTTAGGCATATTCAGCTATAGTAGTAACTCATAAAGGGCTGTATGAGTTGGTCAGGTCTGTAAAGGTCTAGGCTTCAATCTTCTTGATAGGAGAGGGTATTACTAAGTAATTTGCCAGGGTCATTCTGGTGCTGTGGTCTTCACCAGGCTTCTCCCAGGCCCTCCTTACCTTCCATAGTGGCTTGGTATGTGGTTGTTTTACCTAATGTGTTTACATAGCACACTTAGAGTGGTAGGCTTTAAAGTGGAAGAAATTTAGAAGTATTTGGTAGTCCATAGTAACAGGAGTTTTGTGCATACACAAGTGTACAGATCTTGGAGCCAGGAGTTGTGCATGCCTGTAATCCCAGCCCTTGAGAGGCTGAGGCAGGAGGATTGGTGTGAGTTTGAGACCTGCCTGGGCTACAAAAGTGAGCTTAAAACCAGCCTGAACTGCATAGTGAAACCCTGTTCCAAAAAGACCTCCCCCCCGCCAAAAAAAAAGTACAAATCTTTAGGAATTGAAAAGGTCCCAGGATAAGTGAGGCATAAACACCTTGAATTTATAGGACTCTCGCGGGGGACTATGAGACACATACACATCTTTTCCTGTCGCCATCTGGAAAGAATAAAATCTTCATAATTTTCACATTTCTACTGATAATCTTTAAGAATATTGCATAAAAAAACAAACTTTCACGTTTGCAAAGCAATGGTGGTGGTAAAGTTGCTAGCATTAGAATGTTATTAGATAAGAAAAAAGTAAATTAAAATTTTTCATAGTTGTGTACATTTAAATGATAGACTAAAGAAAGAACATGATAATCTTTAAATCAGAAAATGTTTTAATTGCCTTTTCTGTGTTTTAGACTTTATAGAACCATAAATATTGTGGATTCCAAATAACTGTTTACATAAATAATGTCTCCTCTCTTCAAGATTGAAAAGGCCAAACCCATTAAATGTGGAACATTTGGTGCCGCATCTTTACAGCAGAGATATTTAGCTACTGGAGATTTTGGTGGAAACCTTCATATATGGTAAGATCTCCTGAGCTGTGTTCACACTTAAGACAAGCGCTTTCTTTGGTATTCTGACTACTCTTCCTCTGAAGGAGGAAGTTCTAATTTTAAACTGCTTCTTCTTTTGTTCAATTTTAACTATGAAAGTATGGGCATTATCTTTTTTGTGTGTGTGTGTTATCTTTTAATGTGCTTTTTTAGGATTCATATTCAAAATGTACTGAAAAATACTAACATAATTTCCTTTAGATATTTTTGAATAATATTGTCAGTACTTCTTTACATGCTGTTTTGTGCTATCACCTAATGTGGAGTGTCTATAAGTAAAATTGTTTCTCTCTACTACTATGAAATACTGCAGAAAAATGCACATGTATAGCATTGAAAATCAGATATTTGTTTACATTTCACCAAGAGATTGAGTATTGCAGAATATGTTGAGTTTTTAAGTTTTTACTGTATAACTCTCACACCATTTATAATTTGCATATTTAATGCTTTAAGATCTAAGTACAATGTCTTAGGAATCTGTCTGTTGACCAAATCAGGGTAAGCCTGTCTTTTTTTTTTTTTTGAGCCAGGGATCGAACTCAGCACCTTGCACTTGCCAGGCAGGCACTTATGCCCCTGAGCTATCTGCCCAGCCTTGTATTGTTGTTGTTTTGTTTTGTTTTAATGTATTTGGTACAGGGTCTTACTATGCAACTTAGACTTTGCAGTGATCCACCTGTTTTCAGCTTTTCTAGTGCAGGGATTGCAGGCATGCAACACCATGCTGGGTCTTAGTGGCTATCTAAGCCCACCATGGGGCAGAGCTGTGGGGCTTGTGTCGGGGATGGAACCGTGGTACCTGAGCTTGCCTAAGCAGGTGCTTTAGTCCATTGAGCTATTTCTCTGGCCTGTACTCCTTTATTTAATTTATTTATTTTTAAATCTTTTAATTTTCTAAAGTATATAATAATGTTCTAGAAATGTGTCTTACTTTCTAATATGATCATTCTAAATTTTTCACTTAGAATGTATTACTTTATAATGACTAACATATTACTCTATTGTAGAATCATAAAGTAGAATGAAGCTAATTTCTCCTTCCCTTCATGGGTTAGTTTTTAAATTAGCATGTATTCATCACTTCTTGCAGTCTATGTACTTTCAGAGAAATTGGGAGAGAAGCCAGCCTGTTTTCTTTTTTCTTTTTTGTCTTTTTGAGACAGGGTCTTGCTATGCAGTTCAGACTGGTCTTGAGCTCACTTTTGTAGCCCAGGCTGGTCTTGAACTCACATCGATCCTCCTGCCTCAGCCTCCCAAGTGCTGGGATTACAGGCGTGCGCCACCACGCCTGGCTGTCAGCCTGTTTTTTAATGACTATATTTTAACAGCTGTTGGCCAACTTCTTAATAGAGTTTGCTAGCATGATACACATATTACTGAGTTGTTTTCATCAATAAGTCTTATAGCTTCAAGTGTAAAATAAATCACATTTTAAAGTATATAAAGATATTAAAACAGTTCTTTTAAGTGGAATCACAGTCCTGTTGCATCTCTTGATTCTTTCATAATCATAGTATAAAGATAAATATCATCTCTAAACTAAGCTGAACTAGCTCAATTTTCTTTCCATCAGGTACAGGGGATTGAATCCAGGGGTACTCTGCTGCTGAGTGAGAACCCCAGCCTTTTAAAAATTTTTGTTGGGCTGGCCAAATAGCTCAGCAGATTAAGGTGCCTGTAAGCAGGTACAGAGGCTGGGGATTAGATCCCCAGGCTGGCTGTGCCCGCCACGCACCTGTAATCCCAGCTCTTGGGAGGCTGTAAACAGGTGGATCACTACAGTGGAGCCTGATCAGGTGGAACTGTATCTAATTTGCCATTCTCTTATCTCAACCTCCTTCTGTGCTAAGATTACAGGTGAGTGCCGGTGCAGCTGGCTTAATCAAATTTTTGATTAATGATATCTTACAAATTGTGCTCCAGCAAGTGGATATTATATTTCATAAATAAAATTCCTTTAAAAATGTGAGTTTTTGAACACTAGCTCACTCTGAGAACTGGGGATAGATACTACCAGTGAAGAAGAAAAAGAAGAAGGAAATGAAGAAGGCTCTCACAGGGTAGGAGTATAACTTCATCTAGTCATTTATCTCTCAAACTCATGTTAATTAGTACTTTTCTGGATGCCTTTTGAA
This sequence comes from Myocastor coypus, assembly GCA_004027025.1. NCBI lineage: Eukaryota > Metazoa > Chordata > Mammalia > Rodentia > Myocastoridae > Myocastor > Myocastor coypus. Next base: position 8,321 of record PVJA010039474.1, on the reverse strand, counting down.
TAAACTTTGGATTAGATGAATTTTAGCCAGGCTGGCTGTCATATTTTTCATCACCACCATAAGAGGGTCACTTGATGGAAATCAGCATCACATTTGCTGGCAGAGCAATACAGTATAGACTGAGAAATGGGTACAAAGTAGACACAGCACGTATTTTAACTTCCAAAAATGTCTCAAGATGAGACTACCAGGAGTCAGGGAGATAGCTCCATGGCACAAGTGCTTGCCTGGCAAGTGCAAGGTCTTCGAACCCTGGTCCTGGGGGGGAAAAAAAAAAAAAGATGAGACTACCAAGAACAATTTTTGAATCTTTTGAGTTTACTCTAGGTTTAGAGCAGTAGTTTCTTTGAATTGCAATGTACCGACCCATCTGGGGTTGCAGGTCTGTTTCCATGATCCTGATGCACAGAGCCTGGGGAAGAAACCATGAATCTGCCTTTCTGACAAGTGTACCTAGCAAGTCATCTGTTCAAGACCCATGTAGGTCATCCTTAAAGTATACTAAGTGGACTCAGGACTTAGATTTCAGACTGAATAAAATTATAGTTTTCACTAGGGGCTTGAAAGAACTTGAAGCAGAGAAAACAATTTACAAATAAATGCATGAATTACCTTCATAGGGGCTGGGGAGATAGCTCTGTGGCACAAGTACCTGCATGGCAAGTGCAAGGTTGTGAGTTCAAACCTGTCTTAGTTACTTTTCACTCGTTGCTGGGACAAATACCTGACACCCCAAATAAAGGAAGGAAAGGTTTATTTAGCTCACAGTTTGTGGAGGTTTCAGTCCATATTTGGCTGGCCCATGGCTGAGTGGAATAGGGCAGAGAACATCTAGTTCATGGTGGTGGATCAGCAACAAAATGGTGGCAGAGGCAGCCAATCAATCAGGGCAGCAGAGCAACCACATGTCTGTCTCTCTGTCTCTCTTTAAATTACATTCAGGCTCTCCTCAGCCTATCCGCCTTAGGCTACACCCACAATTCCAGAAATACTTAGACCCGTAATCGCATCAGTACTAAAATACAAAATCCCAGTGGATCATGGATCAAGTTTCAAACTCTAGAAGTCCCTGCCCTATGACTCATGAGGCTTTGGGGGGACAACCAAACATAATCCATAACAGAACCCCAGTCCTTGAAAAAAAAAAATTACCTTCATAGAAAATTCTTAATTTTGAGAAAGATAATTTATTTTGGCTGGATCAGGCTGCCTTAAGGGCAGGTCTAGTAAGGCATGTGGAGTCCCCTGCTCCTGACTGGGTTTGCCCAAGCAGGTGCTTAAACAACTGAACTAACCTGCAAGCTCCCCAAAATCCTTAGTTTTTAATAAAAATGTATAGCTGGGATATGGTGGCGCATGCCTACAATCCCAGCACTTGAAGGCTGAGGTAGGAGGATTGGTGCAAATTCGAGATCAGCCTGGGCTACAAAAAGTGAGCTCAAGGCCAGCCTGAACTGCATATGGAGACTCTATCTCAAAAAGAACAACAACAATAAAAATGTATGTTGTACATTCTTAAACCGTAGTAATAGATTCAAATAATGGATTAATTTTGCTACCTACGGTATAAGTAAGAAGGTATATTTTCTGTTTAGGAATTTGGAAGCTCCAGAGGTCCCAGTATATTCTGTCAAGGCCCATAAAGAAATTATAAATACTATAGATGGTATCGGAGGACTAGGAATTGGGGAAGGAGCACCTGAAATTGTGACTGGCAGCCGAGATGGTGAGTTGCTATATGTGAGAAGGCTTTCTCTTTTGTGTTTTAATGGAAATCTATGTGACAGTATACCTCTCCACAGAAATCTCTTTTGGTCACCGTAATTCTCTTTAACAGGTTTTTTTTTTTTTTTTATGTTTTAATAGGCAAGCTTGACTGCATATCCCTCAGTTATTTCAGACTTTTGGATATTTTGAGTTAGAGGCATAGCACATACTATTTTAGTTTAGAGTTAGTTCAACTACCAACATTGATAGTTTCCTTTGAACCTTGAAGGATTTAGAATGTCTTTACAGGTTTTGAAGCAGCTGACGATATAATGTGGGTGGCAGCTTTTCATCTTCTCTTTTTAAAAAGCAGAATTAGTACTTGTGAAAATTGTCATATTGACAGCTGGTTGAAAACTGAACGTCTATAATGCATCCGCTGTGCATCGTGGAGAGTGCCAGGGTACCAGGGGGGCTTTTCTACCCGCACCAGTCTGGTCACCTACAGGGACTAGGCCACAGGGACTGGTCTAGTAGTGTTCTTTCTTGCTCTGAATAACTATCACAGAGTTGAGAGCTTCTGTTGTTTCTTTTCTTTTTTTTTTTTTTTGTCTTTTTTGAGACAGGGTCTCAGTATGCAGTTCAGGCTGGCCTTGAGCTCACTTTTGTAGCCCAGGCTGGTCTCGAACTCACACCGATCCTCCTGCCTCAGCCTCCCGAGTGCTGGGATTACAGGCGTGCGCCACCACGCCCGGCCTTCTGTTGTTTCTTAAAGTGTAAGAGATTAGTACTTCAGCTGTTTAGGCTAGTTTATAAATGACTGCTTAAGACCATAAGAAAATTGTCTTAAAAGTGAGATAAAATTTTTTAGTAATTCCTCAAGAGCTCTGTGTGTTAGAAGTCAATTCTTTTTTGTCAGTCATAAAAGCAGTATGCAACTGAGAAGGAAAAATAACATTTAGCCTATTAACATTAGCCTAATTTTTTTTTTAATCCTGTTTGTGGGCCTGGCGGGATGGCTCAGTGGTCTAAAGCGCCTGCTTGGGAAAGCTTGGGCGGCTTCAGGGACCGGTTCGATCCCTGGCACCACATGCTGCGCCAGCCCTGCCCTCGGGGTGGGCTGAGCCAGCCATAAAAATGAGTGAATAAACAAACAAAGGTTCTGAAGCAAGAAAAAAATAAATTAAAAAAATAAATAAATCCTGTTTGTGTGTTACTTGCTTTTTGTATAGTGCAGGCTAGCCTTGAGCTTGCTGTAGTCCAGGCTGGTCATGAACTCTCAGTTCTCCTTCCTCAGCGTGCCAAGTACTGAGGTTGCAAACATTCATACAACCTGCTCAGCTTTCCATTTTTTAAAAAAATATCCAGATTTATGTACAATTTTGTATGTGTATCAGTGTGAATACCATTATTTCACTTTGTCTATTTAAAGTTTACCACATGCAAGTACTACTGTTTCTGTGTAGTTTTTGTAATTATTATTTTAATGATTATAATATTCCCATGTATGGCTGTGTCACCATGCACCTGTTAGCACTCAGTATACCTTAAGGTTTTAGTTTATTGTCTTGGGAGAGTGATTCTAAAAATATTGAAGAGAGGCCGGGGAGATAGCACAGTAGAATAAGTAGTTGCCTGGCAAGTGCAGGATCCTGAGTTCAATCCCGGGTACTGCAAAAAAGAAAACAAACAAAATTGAAATGATTATTTCACATATATACTTCTTTTAGGGTAAACACAGTTTACAATTCTTAAAATTTGCTGTTAAACTTTCAAAAGAAACCGTGTACATTATCCACTATACTGGATGAGGTAAATTTGTAGCCCACTCTACTGACATTAATTTTCTTTTCCCCCTAATTCTATGATGATAAAAAGTGTTCCTACTCATACTAATGCCTTTTTACATAAATTTCTTTGCTAATTTAATGATTATGAACTTCCTATAAATCTTACAAATATGTATAGATGCTATAGAGTAATGCTCATATTTGTGGGAATTTTTTTGTTTCTTTTTTTTTCTCTCTCTCTCTCTTTCTTTCTTTCTTAATGTAGTTGATACAGGGTCTCATTGTGCAGCTCAGACTCCTAGTGATCCTCCTGTTGCCAGCCTCCCCAGTGCTGGGACTACTGACGTGCACCACCATGCCAGGTCTTGGTGGCTGGCTCAGCATGCCCGGTGGGGTAGGGCCAGCATAGCATGTGGTGCTGGATGCTGGGGATTGAACCGTGGTCCCTGTGTTTGCCTAAGCAAGTGCTTAGTCCACTGAGCTGTCTTGCCTGCCCTGTTCCCTTCTTCTTATAAGAGTTTTTTAATGATCAGCTATATCTCTGGAGATAAATCTAGTGGGGTGAATTCATTATCCTTTTCAAGTATTTTTCATATCTCTATCTATATCTATAACTATCTGTATATGTTTTTTTGGTGGTACCAGGGATTGAACTGAGGACCTTGTGTTTGCCAAACAAGCATTTCACTGAGCTATCTCCCTAGCCCCTATTTTTTTTATCTTCCCTGTTCTGAGATACTTGTTTTTAGCTATTTTATTATACCAATTTGCATTTCTTATTGGCAGTGACACTATTTAGTAAGAATTTAGTTAATAAGAATTAACATGGGCCAGGGAGATAGCTCTGTGGCATAAGTGCCTGCCCAGCAAGTGCAGGGTCCCAAGCTCAATCCCTGGTACCAAAAAAAAAGTTAATACGAGGGGATTGAAATTAAAATGGGAATTGTTTGTTAATTTTATTTAATGTTTTCTTTAATTGCATGTTAGATAGTATCCTAAAATCTCATATTAAAAAAACCACATATATAAGCATGGAAGCTTATAAGAAAAATACTACTTAAAGTTGACATTGGTATTATAAATAAATAATACATTTCTTTAGGCTTAAAGAAAGTAAGGCATAGCTGGAATTACATAATATTGTATTTTCTTTGTCAATCATAACTAGTATGTAACTTAGGAACAATTTTTCTGTGTATCTACTAATTTGAAAATCATGTAAACAGTAACATGGAATGTAGATCCACTATGATTGTCTAATACAATTTAACCAATTAGAAAACAAAAATGTGAATGGCTTTAGATGTCATCCTGTCTATAATATGGAGCCATGAAAGAAGGCAGAAGGGAGATGTGATTGTTCACCATGGACTTCTCTTAACTCCCTTTTATTTGTGGCAGGAACTGTGAAAGTGTGGGATCCAAGGCAAAAAGATGATCCTGTTGCCAACATGGAGCCTGTAAAAGGAGAGAACAAGAGAGACTGTTGGACTGTGGCATTTGGTGAGTCATGGAGGAACTTCTGCCTTTAAGGTTCAAACGGTGAAAAGCAGTGCCTCTACATAAATAAATAAAATAAAATTCCTGATGCAGTGTGCTTTATGGAATTATCTGAGACAGATACTACTGTGGTTGATGCCAGTCTCCGCTCTGCTGCTGACAGTGTCTAAGGCAGTTACCGACCTTCTGTTCTGTAGCTGTTCCACTTACAAGTGCATCTGATGGAGCTTACTTGCTCACACTGTTCTGAGTATTCAGTGAGTTGGTAAGTACAGTGCCCAGAATTAGGGTTAGATTGTGAAGTATTAAAAAATATTTACTGTTGCTATTTGCTTCTGATTAATTAGGTAAGATTTTCCTGGTTTAGAACTGAATGCCATTTGTGAGGCAAAGCAGAGGTTCAAACACTAAACATAGCCTAACAAAATTTATGCTTTTTAGAAATTAATTAATTAATTTGATACAGGGTCTCACTATACAGCCCAGATTTGTAGTGACCCACCTTTCTCAGCCCTCCCAGCCATCTGGGATGACAGATGTGCACTGGCATGTGGTACCAGGGATTGAACTTGGGTTCTTTCTCTTGCCAGGCAGGTGCTTAGACCACAAGCTATCTCCTCAGCCCCCAAAATTCATGTTTTATGTAGTGTGTTTATTTTCTAGAGAAATAGTTATGCCATTATAAAATTATTTCTTTTAAATTTGGTAACTGTAGTCCTTTATCAATGAATTCACAAAAATACTGATTTTCTAGGACTAATTGATGCCTGCCCTTGGATCTCTTACTGAGTACCCAAAAAAATTAAGTTTGGCTGCTAAAGGCTTTGTGCCATATTTAGCTTTAAATCTCTGTTTTCTTTCTCTGTTTCACTTAGTGTATGCACACAAGTAACAGAAGTGCAGAGGACCTTGTAACTGTACAAGTGAGCTTCTAACTTTGTCTGTCACTGAGTCACAGGAAAGCTTAGATTTGTGACTTCTAAAAGAAATGACTGTATGATAATTACCAAGTAATTGTACATTATGAACAATATAAATTTAGGATATGTGCACTTGGGCAAGAAGTTTCAGGACTAATATTTAGGGTGATTATTTTTAAATTGTGCTTAAAAAGTAGTTATCTTTGAATCCATGGAAGTCTTGTCACTACTGATTTCAGGAACGTAAGGATAATTTGGTATACATCATATTAAATTTTAAAAAAATCATCCATACATTTGAGTGTTTTGTTTTGTGATGAGGTCTTGCTATATTGCCTAGGGTGGCCTCAAACTCCTATGCTCAAGTGGCCCCCAAGTAGCTGTAACTAACAGCTATTCCACCATAGCTGGTGTGAGAATTTTTTTTAATGATTACCAAGTATGTACAAACTATTGTGGGCCTGCAGAGGTAGAAAAAATCCCCATACATTAGTGTCCTGCTGATAGTTTACTAAAGTGGACCTGGCATCCACATTATAAGATAGGAGTAAGCTGCAGGAGAGACAGCTCAGTAGAATAAGCATTTGCCTGGCAGGTTCAAAGTCCTGAGTTGAATCCCTGGTACTGCAAAGAAAAAAAAAAAAAAGATACAAGTTAGCAAAAGCTCTCAGGTGCCACAGATAAGATGCAGAGGATGTAGATGGAGAGAGACTGGGAGGAGGAACATTTTTGAGTTCATGCCAGGTTCACGGGACTCTCACTACTGAATTGGGAAGAAATTTCAAACATGGGTGTCTTAGTTACTTTTTACTCATTGCTGAGACTAATACCTGACACTCAAAATGAAGGAAGGAAAGGTTTATTTAGCTCACAGTTACTGGAGTTTCAGTCCATATTCGGCTGGCCCAAGGCTGAGTGGCACATGGCAGAGAGCAGCAGTTCATGGTGGCAGAACAGCAACAGTGGTGACAGAGGCAACAGAACAACCAGGGGAGCAGAGAGCAACAGCTTAGTCTATCTCTGTCTCTCTTTAAATTACATTCAGACTCTCTGCCTCAGCCTGTCCGCCTTAGGCTGCACCCATAATCCGAGAAGTACTCAGACCCATAATCGCATCAGTACTAAAACACAGAATCCCAGGGATCATGAGGCAAATCTCAAATTCTAGAAGTCCCCACCCCATGATTACATAAGGCTTTAGGGAGGCAACTAGACACAAACCATAACAATGGGGCATAACTCAACGTTGTCCAAGGTAATGTCTATAACCAAATGGTGGGAGTAATCTGGAGATGGCTCAGAGCCATGATGTAGGTCTTGGGGTGGCCTGGAGGTCGTGGTAAGCCTCTGTGAGAGTTTCTATGGAGGAGCTATGGTTCAGGCTTTGAAGAAAGTCAGTGACCATTAACTGTAGCAAGGAGAAGAGTGGCACAGCACATGAGTGGCTCAGCGCTTTTGTAATGTTCATAGGTAAGAGATGGTAGAAGAAATGAGACAGGAACAGAGGATGATTCCAGAGATGGTGCTGTGGCAGAGTGGAGCTTGGCAGTGTTTTAGATCTCAGGAACAAGGAAAAGGACTGTGTCTGTGATGACTGACATTTGGGTCTTAACTGTGGAGGGAACGTGAATGATGCTTTTGGTGGTGTGAATGGTCCTTTTCAATAAAAAGCTGTACTGGTGGCTGGGGGTGGCTTACTAGGGAACCCCCAGTGGTGGGATGGGTTCAGGTTATTGTCAGATTAAACTGCTGGAGTTTATGTGGAGGAGGTTGGAGGTAAGGAAAAAGAAGGCCCTTGGATAAGATGTCCAGGAAACCTTGCACAGTGATAGAACCCCCCCTTTCCTCAGCAGGGTGGTTCAGGATAAAAAAAATCCCTACATCTTAGCAATATGCAGTTAACTACAGAATATAAAATTAGGGCTGGGGAGATAGCTCAATAGAATAAGCGCTTGCCTGGCAAATGCAAGGACCTGAGTTCAATTCCCGGTTCTGAAAGAAAAACAAAATGAAACAAAATAAAAAAACAACTCATAAAATTACCTCAGGTGTGATCAGCCATGCTGCCAAAAATGCATCAGTACTTAATTCCACCTTATTCAGATTTTCTTGCACAGACAGAATAATGCCCAAACAACATTTTGTAAAATAAATGAGTTTTAAAATTGTTCTGGGGCTGGGGAGATAGCTCCGAGGCACAAGTGCCTGCCTGCCAAGTGCAAGGTCATGAGTCCCGGTCCCGCAAAAAAAAAAAAAGTTGTTCTGTTTGCATTCGAAGTACTTGGTGTCAGAGGAAGCAGTAAAAGCATGCAGGTATGTCTTCCTAGACAGGTGGGAACTGTGCTTTCTTTTTTTTCTTTTGTCTTTTTTTTTTTTTTTTTTTTTTTTTTTTTTTTTTTTTTTT
>PVJA010039473.1:0-19099 GCA_004027025.1 Myocastor coypus | reverse complement strand
CCCTGTGCAATGGCTTGGGCTACCTGAGTCAGGGTCTCTTGGGGACTAGGCGCTTCCATTTCATGTGTTATGTCTTTCAGCTCTGGTCAGTGCTCCCAGTGCGGTTTAATTAGGGTGCTGTGAGATCCTACTTGGATTTCCATAGCTTGAGGTCAGCACCTAGGCAGGCACAGCAGGTGAGCTGCCAGGCCTGGCACTGTCCTCCTGGCTTCCCCAGGTGGCTGGTGGGGTGGAGAGGTTGGGGTGGGGTGGGGGTGGGATGGTACTATTTTCAGAAGGGAGGAACAGCTAGGTTTCTAGGAGATACTTATTTCTTCTATTAGTGAGATTCAGTCCCACCAGATAGTTGATGTTTTGATACTATCTATGGGAACTTCTTTCTAGAAAAATGCACATGGACAGAAAAATTTGAATGATTCTTATAGTATCTTTTGCTTTTTTTCTCATTAATTCTTTGTGTGTGTGTGTGCGCGCGTGCGCGTGCACATGTGCGTGCATGTGTGTGTGTGTATGTGTGTGTGTGTGTGTGTGTGTGTGTTTGAGACAGGGTCTCAGTGTATAGCTCAGACTAGCCTAGAATTTACTATACAGCCCTGGCTGGCCTCAAACTCTGAAATCCTCCTGCCTCAGCTTCCTGAGTGCTAGCATTATAGGCGCATGCTACCTTGCCTGACTCCTCACTTACTCTCTTTTTGGAATGGGGGTGTTGTAGGGAATTGAACTGACTACTTTGAGCTTGCCAGGCAAGTACCATGCTGCTGAGCTATATCCCCAGACTCTTTTCACTCCTAGAGCAAGTTTTGCTTTTTTGGATACATTCCAGGTTGAGACCCAAAGAATTAGGTAAGGTTCTTCCCTCCACACCATGTGTACATTTAAGACCGTTCTGCTCTTGTGTCTGAGTTACTTGTTCTCTGGTAGAGGTTGGTGGGCGTTCACTTTCGAGCCTCCGTGGGGACTCTTCAGTACATGTTATTCACCTCATTCCCCTATAGCTCAGTTCAGGTTTGTCAAGCAGACCAGGAACAAAGGGAGAAGTAGGCAAGGGGACCAGCCCAGGCCCTAGGTGTTCAGCTATGGTCCTCCTAACCAGACAGTGGAATTACTTAGCCCAGGAATTTTAAACTGCAGCCTCAAAGCCCCGAGAAACCAGTATGTATGTTTTGTCTGCCCAGCATTTTGAAGAGCAAAGTGATCTTGGCCTCAGTAAAAGGTCTTATCTTGGTCACAAGAAGAGCAATGTGCAGCTGTTGTCTTATACAGATCCTTTTAAAGCATTTACGTCAATTGCTTGCCCCGAGGCGACTGCATCTAGGATGTCACCTTCTCTTTTGTAAGGCAGGCAAACCACCTTCCTCAGAGAACTAAATGAGCTTATGAATGTCAGCACTAAATGGGAGACGGGAGGCCTGGAGGCGAGTCGGGGAGAGGAGCGGGAGGTTGAAAGGGAGTAAGTGTGTGTTACTATGGGTACCGATTCCCCAAGAGAAATGTAATCATGTGCTGCAAACATGTACTAATAACTTTTTTTTTTTTTTCAAAAAAGAACTAAGTTAGTTAGCTCAGCTCCAATAAGTTTTTAACAAACTGTACCTTTGGCTATTAACAGGGATGTACTATGATAAATGTCTGTCCTAGGAAGTGCACAGAGAGGGATTTCAAAGCATGTGGGCTATGGCACAGGTTGGGGAGAAGAGAAATCTGTGTGACGCTGGAATGGGTTCAAGAATAAAACCAGGCCTGTTTGCTGGGAAAGCCACACAAAGCGGGAAACAGAGTTTGGTCCAGAAAGTGGTGAGGCAGCATCTGGAGTTGCTGGCTTCCAGCTTGGGGAAGAGGTTGAGCAGGGCTTCTGCCAGATGGGAATGCTTGGTTTCCCCCACTGCCTGTCAGAGGAAGTAGCAACCTCCGCTAGCCAGCCGCCGCCTCCCTAGGACCCTCACACCCTCCGGTCCTGCATGCTTCCCAAAAAGCCTTGCTCCTCCGCCCACTCCCTGGGTTGCCGGGGCGTTCTACACACACATGCTTTTGATGAGTGGCAATCTCTGCAGCCCCAGAAAGTGGGTTCAGGGTGCCCAGGCCCAGGCCTGAGTGTCTGGAGCTCATTTTAATCAGCAACGAGGAGGCTTTGATGCGGGAGCTCCCTAGGGCTTCCAGGAGCTGACCACTTCTGCCTGATTTGTTCTGGCCTCTCAGCTACTAAGAAACTTCTTTTCTACCCCTAATCCTTGTGCACTGAAATGAACACACATTTGTAGGGTGCTGGGTTGGGTGGGGGGGTTTCTGTGGTCTGGGGAAAGGAATGTGGGGAGAGCCCCTGATTGGGGGCAGGTAGGCAAGTTGCTTCCCACCTTTGGATGGAAGGGCTGGGGCTCAGTGGGACTATCAAGAGACTCAGACTCAGGGGTGGATCTGGGGGTGAGGTTGAGGCTAGCTTATAGACAAGAAGGCTAAAAATCTTTCTGCTTGGCACAAATACAGAGATTGGGATTGTAGGTCCTGAGTTCAGATCTCAGTTCTGTTGTTTACAATCTATGTGACCTTAGTTATCTCATTGCCTGGAGTCTCTCTTTTTTCATCTCTAAAATGCAGATGATAGTAGTACTCACTTCAGAGAATAGCTGTGAAGAGTAAATAAGTATTGGTTTTATAAATACTTATAAAGACTGCTGGCTACAACGATTAATTATTAGTATAAGGCCAGGGTCCAGGTGGCTGAACTCGGTGTCAGAGATAGGTAGGTGGGCTGTAGGGGAGCTCAGCAGGAAATGAGACAGATTGGGATTCAGGTGTTGAGATAGCGGGGTTAGAGGTAGTACTGGAATACAGCATGGTCTAGCTATGGCGAAGCTATGGCGCACGTGCCACGGCGGCTGTTTGTGCTATCACCAGCTCTAACAGGTTCAGTATCACAGGTATAGACTTTCATCAAGCAGTGTGAGGAGCAGAAGGGAATTGGAGGCAAACGAAGCTAACTTCTTTTCTACCCCCCAATCCTTGTGCAGTGATATGAACACACATTCATAGGGTGCCTGCCCCGCTTCCCACCACACCAGGTTCCCCAAAGCCACAAAGACAGCTAAGAAAGGGTGGGAAGACTCTGAGACATCTGAACATGGGATGGGGGTGGTGGTAGCTGCAGAATTGGTGCCCAAAGCTGCCCGGCAGAAGAGTGACTGTTCTTCCTTGATCTCCCCTGAGGGGATGCCTTGCTGTGCTAGTTGAGGAAACCCAAGAGAAGTCTTGAGCGTAGCCTTGGGTCCCCAAGACGCGGAGATGACGCCTATCTTTCCTGGCTGCTCTGATAGCAGAAAAGCCCAGATGGTGGTGGGCTTTCTAGTAAGACCTCTCCATGTAGGCAGTGATCAGGACCTTTCTCTAGGGTCATGGCTTGGTGGGTCTGGCCCTGTAGGGCCTGTGTCTGTGATCATGGTCATTAGCTGCAGGCAACTAGTGGAAGTGCTTGGTTCTTTTTTTTTTAAAAGATTTTATTTATTTATTTATTTATTTTTATTTTTATGGCCGGCTTAGCCTGCCCTGAAGGCAGGGCTGGTGCAGCATGTGGTGCCAGGGATCGAACTGCGGTCCCTGCAGCCACCCTTTCCTAAGCAGGTGCTTTAGACCAGTGAGCCATCCTGCCGGGCCCCAAGTGCTTGGTTCTGAAAAGAAGGGTGTTCAGGAGGTGGATGAAGACCCAGACCTAGAAGGATGCCTGAAGATGCCTTGAACTGAGCAGAATCTGCTCCAGCACAGGTGGAGGAGAGGCACAGAAAAGACCCAGCATTCACCTGATTCAGGCTCAGGAGCAGAAGTTTTCATTTTTAAATCATTTTAGTGCCTTGTTCACCTCTTATGCTGATTAGGACACACAGTTGTTATCCACTTATGCATGCGGCACTGCCAGGACTTGCCATGGGAATGTGCCTGCTAATGCCAAGGGTGCTTTTGATGTTCTCACAGCTGCAGGCACTGCCCTGGCCAGGTTACTGCGGACATGTGGGAGCGCCCCCAGGCATCCGAATGCCTCCCCCACACTTCCATCCCCAGTGCTGGTGACCCCCAACTGCTGTGTATGTGTGCATGTGTGTGTGCATGTGTTTAACAGAGGCCAAAAAAAAAAAAAAAAAAAAAATGCTTATTTTGTGGTTCAGAGATAGAATAGAGACTTCTTCTAGAGCTAACCACCATGGCATTATTAAGACATTAAGACTCTCATTATTATATTAAGACCATCTTAAGTGGTCTGTAATAAGAGTAAAGTGAAAGGAAATGAGCACATGAGAGCCTGCTGGGCTCCAGTTGTGAAAATCAGGAGGAGGAAACCCCAGAGGCCTTCTCCTCAGAACCATGAATGGATGGTAGAATACCCACTATCCTATTACCATTTGTTGTCTTTCCCAGCTTGTAGCTAGGACAATTAAAGATGAAACAGAAATAAGATTTAAGAAGTTGGAGGAGGAAGACAAAATTTTATTATTTGCAGATGATAAGATTTTTATACCTAACCAACTAAAGGAATCAAGCAACATAAGACCCCAGCAATTAGATAAAATGAGATTGTAGAGTGTTGGCTGCCAGTAGGATAGAAATACTCAAATGGAAAGCTCTCCTATATGCCAGATCAATGGGCTTTATTTTTAAATTTTTTTTTAAGAATGGCATATTTAGTGAGAGAAAGAAAACTTCTGTCTGAGAGAAGGGACAGAAAGGGGACCCGAGTGGGTTGCCCAGGGTGATGGGCTTTAAATAATATGAGAGATAACATGCTTTAAATCAAATTCACAAATGCCTAGGAATAACCCCAATAACAACTGTGCTGTGGGATCTATGTTAAAAGAAAAACTGAAAAAAAAATTGCCAAAAGTTATAAAGCTATTAAGGTCGGGGCCCGGCGGGATGGCTCAGTGGTCTAAAGCGCCTGCTTGGAAAAGCTTGGGCGGCTTCAGGGACCGCGGTTCGATCCCCGGCACCACATGCTGCGCCAGCCCTGCCCTCGGGGCGGGCTGAGCCGGCCATAAAAAAAAAAAAAAGAAGCTATTAAGGTCATGCTTTTTACTTTACACAAAGTATAAGAAGTCCCTAGCTTCCTTTGTTAATTACTTACTACATTTGTAGTATGAGCTATAGGCCAAGAATTTAGTAGTGAAAAACACAAGTATAGTGGTGCAATGAGTGGAAGAGATGATGACAAAAGAATTAGCAAATCACTTACATGCATGCAGTTCATGATAAATATCTGAGAGAATAGGCTTTCTTTTTCTTTTTTTATAAAGTTTTTTTTTTGTATTTTTAAATTTTATTTTATTTACTTTATTTTTTCTTGTTTCAGAACCTTTGTTTGTTTATTCACTCATTTTTGTGGCTGGCTCAGCCCACCCTGAGGGCAGGGCTGGCACAGCATGTGGTGTTGGGGATCGAACCGTGGTCCCTGAAGCCGCCCAAGCTTTCCCATGCAGGCGCTTTAGACCACTGAGCCATCCTGCTGGGCCCCGAGAATAGGCTTTCTTTTTGACTTCCACGATAGATCTCCTGGACTGGTCTCTACCTACTTAGTTTTCTAAAGTTGCCAAGCCTTTTTTAAAAAAAACTACAAATACACTGATTGTAGTAAATTTGTGGAATAAGTCAGGAGTGATGAATCTAATTTACTCATAAAACATGAAAGTAAGGCGCTGCAAACCACTTGTTATGAGGTTGAACTCCCTGTGTTCTTACTGTGTTCTTTCCTGTAAATGGTTATCTTTTTTTTCTTTTTATTTTGTTTAAATGTGTTCTTGCATGTATCATGCAAAAGATAGGTAGCCTCGGGTTGGCCTGTGGCCCTGGAAGTAGGGCAGCCTCTTTGGTAGGTCCATCCTAGCTGCTGGTCACAACAATGCAGTTCGTTGTTCTTCTGTCAAGAGACCATCACAATTCTGTAGATGCTTGCTTTGTGTAAATGGTTAACCAGGGAAAGATATACTTTAAATGTATTATTATTATTATTATTTTTTTTGCACCTTTATCCATTATAAAAGTGAGCAGGATGGAAAGAAAATGGCACAGGGCTATGAGTTGTTGAACTTAATGTGGAGCGTATCTATTTCCAGAATGTTCTTTTCCAGCTTTTTCTTTATCCCTCCAAGGGTCAAGCAGGGCCTTGTGGATGAGTTACACCCCTAGCCCTTCCAGCAGGTTGCGTTCCTCTCTATTGATTATCAACCTCTTCTAATCTTCTCTCTCCAACTTAGTCACATGCTAGATAAAGTTTACTGGCCTCTTCTACAAGTCTGCTCAGACCTTCCATGTCTCCTTTCCTTCTGCTCTGAAGGAGCTTTCCAGGCAGTCCTGTAGCTAGCCGACAGTATTCTGCCTGAGGGAATACAGGAGGCAGAGGGCCGCATGCCACATGGGGTGCCCTCCTTTGATGCTCTCTTTGCATGGTGTGCTGAGGGCATCTGAAATTAATTTTGCTTCTGAGGCCTCGAAAGTTGCCAGTGGATACCTTTGTTTCCAGAGCTTCCTGGAAGTGTAGGCCAGGTGTGATGTATGGTAGGCGGGATCTTACACAAGGTCTGTTTTGCTGCAAGAGGAAAGCTGAGGGTGGCTACTTCAGTGTCCAAGCATCCAAGAGCTGGCAGACTAGCCTCAGGGACCACGATCCCTAGTTGTGCCTTTGGGCTACAGAAATAGATATGTCAAGGGCAGCAGGGACCTGAATGATTAACTGTTAAGAGTTGAAAGGAAACTTTATTTATTTGTACTTTTATTTTATTTATTTATTTTTTTGGCAGGACTGGGGTTCGAACTCACAACCTTGCACTTGCCAGGCAAGCACTTGCGCCACAGAGCTATCTCCCCAGCTCCCTGAAAGGAAACTTTAATTTTTTATTTTTATTTTTTTGCAGGGCCGGGGTTCGGACTCAGGACCTTGCGCTTGCCAGGTAGGCACTTGTGCAACAGAGCTATCTCACCGGCCCTTGAAAGAAAACTTTAAAAACCTTCATTCCAGTCACTCCTTTTAACAAATGAAAAAACTGAAGCCCTTGGAGAGGAAGTAACTTTTCCAAAGAGATTCCCAGTTTTCATCCCAGCAGTGTTCCCACTACATCTTGGCATTAGTTATAAACTTGGAAGCCACTGGAGGAATCCCTGGTGATCCAAGCCAGGACTCTGGGTGTGGCCCCTCCTGCGGTGCATGAGGGATACAGTCATGGCATCATCTTTCCTTCTGGAAGCTGGCAGAATGTTTCATCTTTCAGTTCCAAACAGACAGTGACAGATTCCTCAAGCTGTGCATAGCCACATGATAATGACAAACACCTGAGGCGCTGAAGCAGCAAATAAACACTCCCAGCGACCCAGCTGTGAAGCAGAAAACTGAATACTTCCAGCAGTGCAGAAGGGGCTTATCTCGGTACAGGTGTGTGCTCACCTCTGACTACTTCAGGAGAGCCAGGGTAGAGCCATTTGAAAGAATAATAATCTGAAAAGACAGGGGAAATGCTTTGCGAGAGAGAGCAAGAATAAAGAAAAGGCGAGGCCACATTCAAGTCTCCACCTACTGTTGGACACTAAAAAATTGAAAAAGTTCAAGCCTGCAGAGAGTTGAATGGATACTGTAGCTACCAGATGTACACCCAGGTCAGCTTTCCAGCACTAGTCCATGTGCCTGAGACAGTCAAGTTAGAGAGAAATTATTTTAGCTCAGTTTTGGAGGTTCCCCCTGTAATTTATTGACTTCCTGGCTGTGGGCTCTGTGTGAGATGGCTATGGTAGGAGCATGTTTCAAGGACAAGACTCTCTCTGGAGAGTGCACCGCCTACTGTGCTTCCTACCTAGAGTTTCCCAAGGCTTGGCATGCTAGGAGCGCATGAAGGTGATTGGATGATGGGGGCTCCTAGCTGGCCTGTGGTTGGACGGTGAGATTGGCTGAAAGAGGAGTGGCACTTCCGGCAGGGCACTTCCGGCAGGGCCTGCAAGGATTTATGTCCCTCCCTGGCTGCTGTTTGTCTAGTACAGCGGTTCTCAACCTGTAGATCGCAACCCTGGCAGGGGGGTTGAAGGACCAAAACACAGGGGTCGCCTAAAGCCATTCCGAATCATAACTGCAGCAAAATTACAGTTTTGAAGTAGCCACCAAAATTATCTTTTGGTTTGGGGTCACTGCAACCTGAGGAACTGTATTGCGGGGTCACAGCATTAGAAAGGTTGAGAACCACTGGTCTAGCGCTCTGCTTCCTGCTCTGCATATCCAGAGTTGGTCTCTTCTGTCAGACCTGTCTGTTGCACTGTCCTGCTTTAAAGCCAGCTCGTTATGAAACTGTAGCCTCCACAAAAATAAACTTTTCCTCATTGAATTTGCAGTGTTAGGTATTGTCCCTAAGTGGTGAGGAAAGTAACTAAGATGCTCCCAGCGTCCTAAAGACCAGCCACCAGTCCTACCTTCCAAAGGCTGCACTGCCGCCCTGTACAACCACCCCTGGAAGCAAATCTTTTACAGCGTTTTGGGCATATCTAAGAACATCAGCACTGAATCTGCTGCATAATTGTATTTAATTTTCTCATTTTCTTTTAAATATCTTTTTTTAAAAATATGCTGTTCTGGGAACTAAACCAGGGCTTTGTGCATGCTGGCAAGTGCTCTACTACTGAGCTATATCCACATCCCTTCAAAATAATTTTATTTTTAAAAATTAAGCTTATTGTATATTTTAGATATTCATGATTATATTTATCACAGGGAATTTGTACCCATACGTGATATATTTTGAGTTCTCCTTTTTCCCCAGTGCTCTCCTTTCCCTTCAACCCCTCTTCCTCTCCCCATTTACAAAACTTCGTTTCCATTTAATTACGTCTTAAAAATCAGTTTTCCCCTTTCTTCTACTTACTTTCCCCCTTTCCCTACCCTAATAACTATTTTGTTTTTGAAACAGGGTTTTGGTAAGTTTTGCCCAGGCTGCTCTCCCACTTGTGGTCCTCCTGCCTCCACTTCTAGAGTTGTTGGGGTTCCAGGTATGCACCACAGTGCCTGACCCACAAATATTTTTTAAAACGTTTTTCCAATCTAGGATTCAATCAAATTTGTGCATTACATTTGGAATATCTACATCTATATATAGATATATTTCTACTGGGATCAAACTTGGGACCTTGCACTTGTGAGGCAGGTGCTTATGCCACTGAGCTAGAACCTTGTGGTTGTTGTACCTTTAGTTGTGTTTTAATACAGAAAAGTTGTTCCACTGGCTTTCATTCCTCTTTTTTGGACTGGCAATTGAACTCAGGTGCTTTGTGCTGAGCTATATCCCAAGTCCTTTTTTCCTGTTTATTTTATTGTTTTTATTTGAAGACTGGATTAAGAAAGAAGTAGCTGAGTATGGTGGTCCATGGCTATAACCCCAGCACTTGAGAGACTGGGCAGGAGGACTGCTGTGAGTTCAAGTTCAGCGTGGGCTACATAGTGAGTTTAAGGCCAGCCTAAACTATAAAACAAGACTCTGCCTCCAGAAAGAAAAAGAAAAAAGGACTGGCCGTTTTGAACACATTACATCAGTTGTTTTATAAAATGGGCCATGATTTGCATAAGTGTGCTGGTTTCTTTCTTTCTTTTCTTTCTTTCTTTCTTTCTTTCTTTCTTTCTTTCTTTCTTTCTTTCTTTCTTTCTTTCTTTCTTTCTTTCTTTCATGCCACAAGTCAGTTTTCCCTGTGGTGATTTTTCTGACACTTGCTGCTCAAAACCCAAAAGGTCAGAAGGATCGTGAGGCCCCACTCTCACGGTCTGTATTTGTACTGAAAATCAAGATGAAGCAAGCTTTTGCCCTTCTGCTCCATGGGAGGTTTCTGTCCTCCTTGAGCTCGCCTTAGGACACCTGCATTACTGTTGGACAAGTGTACTGCCCCAGCCAAATTCCCCACCTGGCACTGTCCCCAGAGTGGATCGTGATGGTTTCTTATAATCATATTGAGCAAACTGTTTTGAAAGGCAGAAATACTGCATATGAGCTTGGGAGTATAGTTGTTGTTTGTATCATACCAGGAGACATAAAATGAACTTCTAAATGTGACCACTTAGTTGAAGAGTCTTCTGTGTCCTGACTTCTTCATTTACTGTTATTATTATTTTTTGTCTTTTTGAGTCAGAGTCTCGTTATGCAATTCTGGCTGGCCTTGAGCTCACTTTTGTAGTGCAGGCTGGTCTCAAACTTGCACTGATCCTCCCGCCTCAACCTCCCAAGTGCTGGGATTATAGGCGTGCACCACCACGCCCAGCTTCTTCATTTATTATTATCAAATTCTTTGTGTGGTGAGATTTTGGGCCCATGTGAGTGTATAGTTCTCCTTATAGCTTTGGTGTCTAATGTTTGAATTGATAATCACACCACAGTTTGCACAGTGGTCATTTTCTAATCCTATCTTCTATATCCTCCTGCCTCACCTTTCTAAGTGCTAGGATTAGACCATGTCTGGCCATCCTCTACATTTTTAGTTGTCATCTTTCTTTTTTTTTTTTTTTTTTTTTTGTCTTTTTGAGACAGGGTCTCGCTATGCAGTTGAGGCTGGCCTTGAGCTCACTTTCATAGCCCAGGCTGGTCTCGAACTCGCACCGATCCTCGTGCCTCAGCCTCCCGAGTGCTGGGATTACAGGAGTGCGCCACCACGCCCGGCTAAGTTGTCATCTTTCTAAAAAGAATCTATATTGTTCTTTATCTTTGTAAAATTACATTTATTTATTTATTTATTTAGGCAGGACAGGGGTTGAAACTCATGACCTTGCACTTGCCAGGCAGGTACTTGTGCCATGGAGCTATCTGCCTAGCCCCTAAATATATTTATTTATTTATTTATTTTTAATAGTATGGCCAGCTCAGCCTACCTTGGGGGTGGGGCTGGCACAGCATGTGGTGCTGGGGATTGAACTTTGGTCCCTGTGGTTGCCTAAGCTTGCCTAAGCAAGCACTTTAGATCACTGAGCCATCTCACCATCCCTAAATATTAAATGCCTTAGACTTAATATGGAACCGGTATTCTCCATCAATCATTGTCTTTATCTCTTTGAGTATCACCTTGGACGCAAACTCTTTTCTTTTTCATTGCGGTACCAAGGATTGAACTTAGGACCTTGTGCTTGCCAGGCCAGCACTTATTTCATTAAGCTATCTCCCCAGCCCTACACAAATTCTTTTTCAAACAGTTCATAAAACTCCAATCCATTATCATTATCTTGTTATCCTATTTGCTATCCCTTTGTTCTGAATTTGGGTGCTAGTGCCTGTAGCTTTTCAAGTTGGCACTTGTAAACTTTTTCAGTTGGCTTTTGAGCATATCTTCATTTTTTGTTTAGCAAAATGTCTCACACTTTCTTGAAATTGCTTTCTCAGACTTGGAGCAGGATTTCATTGAGGACCCTTAGGGGACTGACTTTTGTAAGTCATGGTCCAGGTGCTGGTATGTTAATTTAGGGGCACGATTCACATTAAAATCAAATCAACTTACAGCAAATTTTAGTTGTGTTTTTTTTTTTTTTTCCTGAGACACTGAAATACTGTACTTCCTGTTCTTAAAATTACATAAAGCAGTACAGGATAACAATAGTCAATAATGAAACTAGAGCCTGGGGAAGATAGCTCAGTGGTCTAAGCACCTGCCTGACAAGCATAAGAACCCAAGTTCGATCCCTGGTACCACACTGATGTGCCAGCCACTGAAACTGGGTATGGCGGATCATGCCTGTAATCCCAGTGCTGGGGAGCCTGAGACAGGAGGATCACCAAGAGTCCACGCTGTGTAGTGAGACCCCATACCAAATAAATACATATTTTTTATTATAGGCATGTGCTACCACACCTGGATCAAATAAATAAAATATTTAAAAATTAAAACGGTGGAAGAGGGCCAGGCGTGATGGCTCAGTGGTCTAAAGTGCCTGTTTAGGAAAGCTTGGGCGGCTTCAGGGACCGCGGTTCCATCTCTGGCACCACATGCTGTGCGAGCCCTGCCCTTAGGACAGGCTGGGCTGGCCATAAAAATGAGTGAATAAACAAACAAAGGTTCTGAAACAAGAAATAAAATAAACATAAAATAAAATAAAATAAAAAGCTAGTGAATGCATCCAAGAGATCACAAATCTAAAATTCCAGGGTAATTTTTAAAACCCTGAATTTATATAATTATGAGTCGGGGTAAATGTTCAGTGATAGCCTCATGGATGGATTAGAACAATACTGTACATAAATAAAAGCAATAACTTTAGATCTCTTTAGAAGTGCTGCTTGGGGTGACTGAGAAGCAAAAGGCACGAGTTTGAGTAAAATCACTTCATAAAATGTGAGAACATAGCACATATTTCCAAATTAATAGGAAACAAGGAGATAGCATTTTTTGCAAAAGGAAAAAGGACCAAGAGAGGGAGGGGAAGTGAAGCAGATCAGAGACTGGAGATGCGTTATGGGGGAGTAGGAACTCCCCACAGTGAACAGGATTATTATATACTGCCGACGTGGATAATAAAAGAATAAATAAAAAAATGCAAAATGCATTATCCCACATATTTAAACATGTATGTACAACTAGATGAATGGATCCAATCCTGTACACAGGGATCAAAGCTCAGTCCCTGCGGTTGCCTAAGCTTTCCTAAGCAGGTGCTTTAGACCACTGAACCATCTCACCAGCCCAGCATTTACATTTTCAAGTGGGCCTCAAGTTCCCAAAACCCTGACTCTGTTATTTTGGAGGAGGTTTATTTTTTCCCTGTGGAATGTGGGATGCCTGGCTATTCCTGGGTGTTCAGGTTGTGTGGTATTACTGTGGCCTGAGCTTAGGTGCCATGGACATTGAAAAGCACCGCCTCCGGGGCCAAGGCTCAGCACCATTGCTGGCAGCCTGGTTTTCAATAAACTACTGCGGGATTGGACAGTCGGAGAGCGAGTGTCGCGCTACGGTCTGTTTTCTTTCCCATTTCTATGTGTGCAGAGGCTTTGCTGCCTCCTGGCTTATTCCTAACCAGGGGGAGGGGAGTGTCTCTGCCTCTGAGAGCTTGGACGGTTTGGTGAGAGGAGCAATGCAAGAACCAGTTCACAGCAGAGGTGGAAAGGGTTGAGACGGGCGCAAGGCCATGGCAGCCAAAGGGACCTCCACCTAGGCAGGGAACGGTGTCAGGGAGAAGATAGCGTTTTGATTGAGTCTGCTTGCAATTTTATTTTCTATAAATTTTACTAGGTCAGTAGGGCCAAATTTTTTGTTTTTAAAGACAAGATCTCATACTTTGGTCTTGAACTCAGTATGCATCCTAGGCTGGCCTCAAACTCACTGGGATCTGTGGTCCCCCTGCCTCAGCCCCCAAGTGCTCAGCATACAGTTGTACACCACCGCGCCTGACTTGGTAGGGTCAATCTTGAGATAAAAAGTGTTAAGTAAATTGGGGGAGCAGGGAGACAGTTCCTTGCTTGGACTTCATAAATGCCACAGGTCGGAAATTGTGCGTTAGAAACCCCAGTTTTCTTACTCAGAACTTTCCAGCACAAACTTTGTCTCCGACGGAGAGGGAAAAGTGGGTGCAAGAAAGACCAAGTAGGTTGATATTTAGCAACATCGTTTGTGCAAACAGATCAGCTGTTTACTACAGAGGAGGAAGGAGCCCGCTCGAGCCCCATCTCCAGCGCCCTGGGCCAAAGTCCGGCGCAGTTTCCCTGCGGCCCGCTGGGTCGCAGTGTGGCCTCAGGAATGCACCCGGGCCGGGCCGGGTGCAGCTGCTCCGGAGCGGCTGGGCATTGAGGCTTGGGGAGCACTCCCGCCCGGGGTTCTGGTCCCGTAGGCACCTGGCGTAGGGGCGGCACCGAGGGTCTGCTGACCCCTAAAGCTGGCGAAACGCGGACCAGCGCCCCAGCATGGCCTTTAGCTGCAGGATGATGTGCATATAATTTATTTACCCCCCCACTCCCTGTCCTCAGCTTTTCTTCCGCGTTTGACTTGGTACTTCGTGATCGGTGGGATGTGCAGTCTCGTGCTTTTGGATACCAGAGGTCCCGGTTCCGTGGATCCTTCCTATCCCAACTTATGTAAGTGTTCATTTAAAACTTGTTATGGGCTGATAAAGCTTAACAGTAGAGCACTTGTCTAATATGTGCAGGCCCTGGATTTATTCTCAGAATAGGGAAAACATCCCCCCACCCCCTTAGTGGGGACTGAACACAGGGCTTCACATGGAGTTACATTTCTGGTTCTTTAAAATATTAAAAAAACAAAATAGAAAGAAAGGAAGGAAGGAAGGAAGGAAGGAAGGAGGGAAGGAAGGAAAGAAAAGAGTCTTGCTAATTCACCTCAGCTAAACTTGTTTGCGATCCTCCTGCCTCAGCCTTCAGACTGTTGGGATTAAAAGCATACATCAGCCAGCTCCGCTATAGCAGTAGTTCTTAAAAGGAGAAAATAGTGCGCAAGGGAGACAAGCTAAACAGTGCAAACGCCTCTCCTGCTTAGACCAGGCAGCCACTGCTGGTGCACGTGTACCTTGGTTCCTTCCAGAAAACAGCGTAGGTATGGGTACAGCCCCCTCCTTGTAACACCCTCGCACCCCCATCCCAGGCTTCTTTGCCATATCTTGGAGACAGCCTCACAGCAGCATATGTGGGTCTACACTTCTTAGAAACCACACACAGGACCCTGTAATTATTCAATCAATCCCCACGGAAGGATACTGAACCACTGTCCCCGGGCTTTTGCTGGTTCACAGTTGTGCGGTGAACATCTGTGTGAACGTTCCTCTGTGTGCTAGCGTGTCCGGCAGACAAATTCTTGGAGTGGGTCCTGGAAGGATTTTTAGATTTTACTATGGATCTCGGCTGCTCTCTACAGGTGGTGCCCGGTCCTACAGCCAAGGAGGAAGTTCCCGGGACCCACCTTAGGAACAGATACCAGGTTTATTTGGCTTTGAAAGTGCCAGTACGTATGTGCAGTTTGCAAAGTGGAGCTCTCACTATTTTAATTTGCTCCTGTGAAATTTTGAGAGAGTTTTATTCTTTTTCACATGAATAAAAGCTATTCCGTGAGCAGAAATTTTATCTTTATTTCAACTAGATTGATTTTTTTTTTCTTTTTCCTCCTCCTTCTCCTCCTCCTTTCCTTGGGTTCCTCTTGAACCCAAGGCTACACCCCCAGGCCTTCATTATTTATTTATTTTTAATTTTTACACAGTGCCTCAACAAGTCACTAAGTTGTCTAGGGTGGGTTTGAACTCCAAATCCTCCTGCCCAGCCTCCCAGACTGTTGGGATACTAATTATTTTCTTACGGATTGCAGCTCATTTTGTATTTGTCCATTTGAATTAGTATGATGAGGCATTTGAAGCAGGCTAATTTTATAGATAGTAGGTTTATGTAGCACAGTTTAAGGGGCTAAGAATTCAAACAGCCTGGCTCTGGCGGGTACCCACCTCCATCCAGGCTGTGTTACCCCCTGGTGGGTGGCAGAAGTGGGGATAAGGGAGGAGGAAGAAAGCACACCCCCAAACAGGAAGCCAGACAGCACCTGAGGGCATGTGCTCAGGCTTCCTTCTTAAAGGCAGTGCCCTCCGGGACCTGTGAACATCCACTGCTCTCCCTGTCACCAGGGCCTCGCAGTGTTCCCAGTACCACGCTCCAAAGGGAGTCTCTTGGGCATAGCATTTTTTTCTGAAGTAGGGAAATTAGATCTTTGGTGATCATAGCTATTTACTCTTCAGTTTTGCTTATGGTATTTACTGTCATAGATTGAAACTTAATTGTGTGTGTGTGTGTGTGTGCATGTGCGTGTGTATGGGTGTTGCTGGAGATAGAACCCAGGCCTCAACAGGCTGGGTAAGTGCTCTACCACTGAGATACATCGTTAGCTCACTGCCCATAATTATGCAATAATTATGGAGTTAAATATTTATTAGTTTTTTTTTTTTTTTACCTTACAGTAGCTGCTTTTCCATTTTATTTAGAAAAAACCCTTTTTTTTCTAAACATTGCATCCATATATTCCTAGGTTTTATTCTGGCAATCTCTCCAAAGAGATCCAGGTAAGCCGAAGAGCTTTCTGTATGCTAGAAAAGGAGTGGGAGAACATTCACGGGGAAAATATATTATTCAGTGTCAGATATGTAGTTTGTCTTTGAAAAATAATACTTGTTCCCTCTTTTCAAAGATGGTATATTTGTTGTGGGAAATTTGGAAATATAAATATAGATATATATTTATAAAATGTGCATACCTCTGTGTGTGTGTGTGTGTGTGTGTGTGTGTGTGTGTGTGTGTGTGTGTGGTGCATGTTAAGCAAGTGCTCTACCATTGCTCTGTATCCCCAGGCCCTGGAAATGTATGTTGATGTAAAGGAGAAACTGAGTTATTTATAATTCTACCATTCAGAGATAAGCAATGCACTCTCTATGCCTATACCTCTGTCTGTCTGTCTGTCTGTCTGTCTGTCTGTCTGTCTATGAGTATATGTATGTAGTCACATGATGCATAATGACCTTTTGGTGCATGAGGGACTCCACAATGTAGCTCCACAAGATTTTAGCATAGCCTAGGTGTGCAGTAGGTTTTATTTATTTTATTTTATTTTATTTTTTAAAAATTTATTTATTTATTTTTTCCTTGTTTCAGAACCTTTGTTTGTTTATTCACTCATTTTTTTTATGGCTGGCTCAGCCTGCCCGGAGAGCAGGGCTGGCGCAGCATGTGGTGCTGGGGATCGAACCGCTGTCCCTGAAGCCGCCCATGCTTTCCCAAGCAGGGGCTTTAGACCACTGAGCCATCCCACCGGGCCCCTAACAGTAGGTTTTATCTACGTTAGATTAAGTACATTGTTATACGATGCTTGCACAATTATGTAATTGCCTTTAATGTAGTCTTGCTATTAGTAGGCACATAGCTATCTATATTTACGCCTTATTTATTTATTTATTTATTTATTTATTTAGTTTTGGCCAAACTGGGGATTGAATTCAGACACTTGTGCTTACCAGGAAAGTGCTTATTCTACTGAGCTACCTCCCTCCAACCCCTTTCATGTTATATAACTCACTTTAAAAACTATAGCAATAGGGGCTAGGGAGATAGCTCCGTGGCACAAGTGCCTGCCTGGCAAGTGCAAGGTCGTGAGTTTGAACCCTGGTCCCACCAAAAAACAAAAAAACAAAACTATAGCAATAGCCCAAGAACCCCCCCCCCCTCACACCGGCAATTGAACTGTGAACACTTACACTGCTGAGCTATCTCCCCGGCCCATGAGTATGATTTTTTTTAACATTGCTTTTTTTAAAAATTGGAAAGCTAGCATATGTATTTAAGCGAATTTAGCTTTGTAATTTTCCACAGTGTTAAGTGGGTAGGGATCATATATGCTGATCTCCTCATTCTCCAGGCTGGAAGTGTCCAGGCACTTGCCGGGGCAGACAGTATGGATTTAGTTTCCACGCGGAGCCTGCTTATTTTTTTCTTTTTTGGCACATAAGGAGTTAATTTTAGGCTATCATGTGTCATGACCACATAGATTCTGTGTTTTTAAAAAGTATGTGCTTTGCATACTTCCTGCGCAGGAAGGGAGGGCGAGCCCATCACCCCGCACCTGGCGGACTTCGGATTCCGGGGCTGCCAGGAGGACCGAAAGTAGAGCCCCTCCCAGGGCCCACGTGTGCATCTCGAGCTGTGACACCACCCCCCAGCCCCCACCCCCGTTCCCGCCCGCTCGGCTCCGTCCTGCCCAGGCCTGGCTGTTGTCCCAGCCCTGGGCCACGGGGCTCTGCGCGCTGCTCCGTCCCCGGGCGGAGCAGGGCGGCGTCCAGGACGCCTGGCTTCACTCCGCGCTCGCCAGGGGCCCCGGGCTGTGCCGCACGCCCGGCCACGGAGGAGAGCTCAGCCCCGCGCGGAGCCCTCGGCTGCCCCGGCTCGCGGGACCCTGGGCGCCGGAATGGGTTCCAGCGGGGTGCACCTCGGGCGCACCGTTCTCCTGCTAGAGCTCAGGCTTCCGGGGCTTTGCGCTCCCTCTCGCTGAGAAAACAGACGCGCGGCCCCCGCGCCCCGCTGGGAATCAAACCCGTTAGAGGCACCCTCGGCCTTTTTCTTTTTGGGGTACCGGGGATTGAACTCTGGACCTTGCACTTCCCAGATGGACACTTATTCTCTTGTTCTACTGAGCTATGTCCCCGGCCCTTCTCAGCCTTTTTATTTTCATTTTGAAACAAGGCCTCACTGTGCTGCCTGGGCTGGTGCTGTACTCTGAGCTCAAAAGATCCTCCTGCCTGAGCCTGGCATGACAGGTGCTGCCGGTACACATACCTGTATCTTAGAATATCTAAAAGTCTCAGTTTTTCTGAGGGTCAAGGGCAGCTGAAATCTGCTTTATACTTTTGAATCTCTGACAGACATATCCCAAATTATCTCCCTTCTCTCCATCCAAGGTGACCACTGTTTCTTTTTCTCTATGTACCATCTTTTTCCTTTCTTTTTCTTTTCTTCTTTTGCAAAGGTTCTACCCAGAAGTGAGGTCATGCAACATTTTTGTTCCCGAATCTGGCTTGTTTCACCCTGCATAACTTCTTCTGGTTTCGCCCATGTTGTGGCCAATGGCAGGACCTGCTTTTCAAAGGCTGACTAATATTCATTTTGCTGTATACACACTACATCTCCTCTTTCCATCTGTTGACATAGTCTCGTCTCCTATTTTGACTGTTGTGAATAATGAGGCAGTGAACACGAACAGCAGATGCGGCCATGTCATCTCCTTTGGATATGTATCCAGAACGGCAGTCACTGGATGATATGGTAGTTTCATTGCTATTTTGTCAAAGAAATTTGATCTTTTTTAAAAATTGGCTAATCAATTTATGCTGCACACCAGTGTACTAGGGTTCCCTTTTCTCCACATCCTCAACTACATTAGCCATCTTCTGTCTTTTTTTTTTTTAAAATAACAACTGTTCTTATGATATGACATGATATCTCATAGGTAGTGGTTTTAATTTTCATTTTCCTGGTGAGCATCTTTTTAGGCATCTGTTGGCTATTTTTATGTTCTTTGGAGAAATGTCTGTTTAGATCCTCTGCAGATTTTAAAATTGCCTTTTGGTTTTTTTTTTTTTTTTGGCTTGCTACTG
>PVJA010039472.1:0-19138 GCA_004027025.1 Myocastor coypus | reverse complement strand
TTCTGACCATCATTGATATTCTAATAACTTTCCATACAATGTGATATAAGCAGTTACACAATTTTGACACAGATATTTGGAAATTCAAGGAAATACAAAATTGTAGCCTGTAAAGAATATGGTTTTTGGCCCAGTCTCTTATTTTCAAGTACTACTCTTGAGAGAATGACAGTAACTGAGTTTACACCAGGAGCAGTACGTACTGCTCCTGTCTCTGCTTTGAATCCTGCTGCCTTTCTTTCTTTCCCTACTCCCTCCATTTCCATAGATAAATTATGTCAGAGTCCTTTGGGAAGGAGGGCTCTGCAAAAGTGCCTTGAGCAGTCACACCTCTGGGGCACCAGGGTTTGGCTTAAGTGAAGTGGCGCTGCTGCTCTTGTGAGAGTGTTAATAATTTGTGAATAAGAAGCCCTGCACTTCCATTTTCTGAGGCCCTGCAAATTATACAGCTGCCTTTCGGAGATGGAGCAGCAGCACTATACTTCTTCAAGTGATTTCAATTTGCAATCAAGATTAAGGAATACAGGACCAATACTCTTCTTGGAGCTATAAAACACAATAATAGCTAACACTTATTGAATGATAATATAACATGCTATTGACCTACTTTCTCAGTAGGAGATGAAATTTAAGTCTAGAGAGTCTTCAGATACAATGTGTGCTCCAACTGTATTATATTGTCTTTGGTAAAGAATTGATTCATTAGAGCTGGAGAGCTAGCTCAGCTGCTTAAGCACCTTCCTGGCAAAAACAAGCACCTGGGTTTGATCCTGGGTTCCAGACGTTGCACTGGCCCTGGAACCTGGCATACAATGCTGGGCACTGATCCTAGATGTGGTAGTGCACGCCTGTAATTCCAGTGCTGGGGAGGCTGAGACAGGAGGATCACTACAAGTGTGAGCTGCGTAGGGAGACCCTGTACCAAATACATAAATAAATTATGAAAAAGGAGAACTGACTCGTTAAAAAAAATCTATTGAATACAACTGTATGTTGGCTGTTGCTGCTGCAACCAATAATCACAAACTATGTGGCTTAATGTTAAAAATGTATATAATCTTCCCATTCTGGAGGTCAAAACCTAGGAATCTGCTGGGGTAAGAGAAAACCATCTGAAGGCATTTCTGCTTTTTGGAGGTTTGGGGAGAGAATAGGTTCCTGGATTTTCCAGATGTTAGGGGCCACTAGGCTTCGTGGCTCCTACCGTGCTGTTCTCATCTTGACTTTCATCATCAGATCACTGTCTGCTGTCCTACTGATACTGTTCCGTCCTTCTTATAAAATCTCTTGCAATTACATTTAGGGCCCAGCAGAACAACAAGGTTCTTAATGTATGTTCTCATCTGTAAAGTCCCACTGACACAGTGACATAGTCACAGGTTGTAAGGATTAGAGTGTGAGCTGCTCCTCCTGTCTCAGCCAACCCAGTGCTGAGATTACGGGCGGGTTCTGTAAGCATGGCTGGTTTCAGAGATGGCATGGTACACAGTACTGGGGATCAGACTTGGGTCCTTGTGTTCACCAGGCAGGTACTTAGACCGCTGAGCTATCTCCTCAGCCCCAAAGGAGGCTATTATTCACCCTCCCATGGCACCATATGTGTCACTCTGGTGGGAACACTGAGAGGTGCATGTGAAAAGAGAGATGAACCTACAATTTCAAGGAGTTTACATTTCAGCAAGAGGCAGGATCAGTAAATACATAAGCTGCCTAGCATCATAAGTTTTCAAGAAGGGCGTGAAAAAAAAGAGAGAGAGAGAAGGAAGCCTGTGGAAGGAGCACAAAATTTTTAGAAGGGGAATCAATGAAGGCATCTCTCAAGTGGTACCATTTCAACAGTTTTGAGTAAGAAACAGTCCTAGAAAAATTCAGAAACTACAGTGTTTGTAGGGTAGGAAGAAGAGATCATAAAGGCTTTGAATCTACTACAATTTGTTTTTCAAATTGAGGATCAACTGACATTAAAGGAATCCACTACAGGAAGTCTCTTTAAGGTGTATAGTTGAGTCTCATCTTTGCTTTAAAATGTATGAAAACCACTAAAACCACTGCCCAACCTGTTGGGCACAGGTTGTATTCTCATACCTGCTGCAACTTAGTGAGCAGCTCGCTCCTAGCTTACCTCAGCAGTGGAACTGAGTGCAGTACTTAAGAAAGACAGGCGCAGTCAGCGGCCTTCATGTATGGACTGGATTGGCCTTGTGCGCCACCTCTTTCTAGAGCCTGGCCAGCTCTTTCTTCTTCTGCTCCTCTTCCTGCTGTCTGGCGTCCTCTAGCTAGGCAGCAGAGGGCTCTCTCTGGGCTTCCAGCTCCGCTGTTCTCTTTTCCTGCTTCTGTCGATTGATCCTTCGCTGTCTTCTCAATGGCCCACTGGGAAGGATCCTGAACAGGAACTGAGTTTTTCTGTCTCTTGAGAACAAAGGGCTCCTGGGAGGTGACTGTGTCTGAATCAGCCTTCAAGCAAGCTGCTGCTTTCTGCTGTCTCAGTTCCTCCTCCAGCTAGAGCTCAACTCGGGTGCAGTTCTTTATCTTCTTTGGCAGTTTAATGCCATCAAAAAGAGGGACAGGGTGTGCCTTAAACGTGGGTACCTTGGGGCTATGTGGTTTCAAAAGCACTCCATAATGAGGCACAGACTGAGCTCTCAGCACTGCTGTTTCTTCCACAGCTCTTCCCGAGGTCTCAGGAGAGCAAAGTCTGGCACGATCGAAGTGTTCATCTTCTGACTTCTTCTCTGACCCCTGCTCCTGGATTCTTTGCTCAGTTTCCAAATCAAGGCCAACAGCCTGAGTAGGTGGTTTCACAGGTAGTCTCTTCAGCAAGACAGACCCACCTTCAATTCTGAAATCTACTTTCCTGCTTTGAGTTTGAATATTTCGACTTTTTTGGAAAGTGGAACTTCTCTGATTACAGAAGAGGCATACCTCTTTGCTTTCCTGGGAACAGTATTTTTCTTTCCTCTTCAAATCCTTCTGAGCAAGGAGTTGCAGAGATATCCTTTGAGGCTGGACTAGAGTATCCCTTGATTTGACTTTCTCAACTTTCAGAGTATGACAAGCATCTGATGAATTAGAATGTTCCATAGGACTTATGCTGTCTGCCTCCTTTTAGTAAATGTTCTCAACTGGTAGCAAAGGTGTGAGATTAGCTCACTGCAGACTTGCTTTCCTCAAGGGAGTTTTGCTCAGCACCATCTCTCCTGAACCGTTTTCCTCATATTGGCCTTGTCCTCAAAGCATACATCTATGTTTTCTGTCTTCCTCATAATTAAAGGATGCAAAATTAATGAAGTACAAGGAAGTATCAAAGGAGTAAGCATTTTTAATGTGTGACATTGTCCTACCCTTTGCGAGGAAGAGCAGGTTTTTCTCAGTATTTGTATCACATTTCTCAACAGGTCAGTTTCTGTGATCCACTGGGTCTGTCAGTCTGCTTGCCTACAGGCTTGACTAAAAGCTGCAATTTACTCTAACTGCAGAAATCCTGAAGTCTAGCAGATTCTTCTTCAGTACCTCAGCTTGGCTCTCTCTACTGTAATTTTGATAGCTTCAAGTAATAATAAGCAAGAAAGAGAACAGACAGAAATGCTCACAGTATGTGTCCATATATGTCGGAGGTATAGAAAAGAGCATAAGACCTCGAAGGTCACCTGGTCAAAAGGAGCGATTTTGTTCTAAGTATTATGGAAATCCATTGGGGTGTAGGAAGCTTTCAGGTTCCTTATTTTGTCATTAATTCATGTGAGAAAGAATGGGTCCTTGGGGCATGATGGTTGAAACCTGTGCTGGGAACTGGGTGTAATTTAACATTAATTTAATATTTTATTGTTTAAATTTAACAATAGTTATATTACATATTTTCATCATCAGATCAGTTTAGATTAATACATATAGGTATATAAGATTGATCAAATAATTAAACATTAACACTTTTAAATCAACATTACTTTTTTCTTTCTTTTCCCCTTTCTTCTTTTTGAAAGTTGACATATTGCATATTGTCCTCACAATCATCCTCTTAGTCCAAAGAGAAGTATATTCTTTTCCTTTTTTTTTTTCCCTAAGCAACATCAATAGGGAGGTGGGTCATGCCCACACACTGTACTCTGTAATTTAACATTAACAGTGATCTTAGGGGCCCGGCAGGATGGATCAGTGGTCTAAAGCGCCTGCTTGAGAAAGCTTGGGCAGCTTCAGGGACCTTGGTTCAATCCCTGGCACCACATGCTGCGCCAGCCCTGCCCTCGGGGTGGTCTGAGCCAGCCATAAAAATGAGTGAATAAACAAAGGTTCTGAAACAAGAAAAAAAAAAAAAATTAAAAAAACAAAACAAAACAAAACAGTGATCTTATTTGCTACTAGATCAGCTGAGGATGGTGAGGGAGAGGAATTAGTAAGTTTGTAAGTCCCAGGTTGAACACTTACGTGAAAGATCATGATAGATGAAATTATTGGATTGAATTGTTCTGATGGGCTGAAAGTGTGTGTTATTTTGCATTTTCAAAGACATTTTCAATTTCTAAACTGGAAAGCTGCTTAGAGACATTGAGATACAAGAATCGAATTATCTCAAAAGTTGTGATCTAAATAACCATAGTCTTCCATTAAAGCCTGTGTTTTTTTCCTATATATAGGCAGAGAGAGACACAGAGGGAGGGACATGTGAAAGGAACATTTATTAGTGATCCATCCAAGTCAGTATGGGGAACTTTCTTTTTTTAATTTAATTTGTAAAATTCTTGTATTTGTTTGGTACAGCATTTTGCTACACAGCTTGGACTCCTGTCTCAGCCTTCCCCAGCACTGGGATTGTAGGTATGCAATGTAGCAGCATGCTTGGCTTCAGCGGTGCGCGCAGCATGAGACTAGCATGGCATGTGGTACTTGGGCTTAAGCCTGGGTCATTGCACTTACCAGCCTGGCACTTAGGCCTCTGAGCTATCTCCCCAGCCGCACTTATTCTCTCTCTCTCTCTCTCTCTCTCTCTCTCTCTCTCTCTCTCTGTATCTCCTCTCTCTGTGTCCCTCCCTCTGTGTCTCTCTCTGTCTCCTGTGTCTCTCTCTGTGCCTCTGTGTCTCCTTCTTCTGTTTTGGAGATGGGCTTGCTATGAAGTTCAGGCTCGGATTAAACTCATTCTGTAGCTCAGAGTGTCCTTGAACTTGAGAGATCCTCCTGCCTCAGCCTCTTGAGTGCTGGGATACAAGTGTGTGACACCATGCTTGGATTTGAACTTCTTTAAAAGTTACTGCCTTCCTATAAGTGTGGCAGCTGAGAAAAATGGAAAAAGACAACATGACTGTTATATGATTCTCT
This sequence comes from Myocastor coypus, assembly GCA_004027025.1. NCBI lineage: Eukaryota > Metazoa > Chordata > Mammalia > Rodentia > Myocastoridae > Myocastor > Myocastor coypus. Next base: position 13,828 of record PVJA010039472.1, on the reverse strand, counting down.
AATTGGTTTTTAATTATAAATACTGCTAATTTTATGTGCATCCAGATAATTTGAGAAACTATATACCTTCTATGTATAGAAATTGTTTAATATTATTAAAGTTTGATTTTTTTGCAGCAAGAGCTGCTGACTCTAGACTGAAAGAATCCTAAACACATATTTTATTGCTTAGAAATATTGGTGAAAATAATCTGTTTATATGACTATAATTTTTAGGTTTATCATTTTATATTTGCTGTGCCATTTGAACTTGACTATCCATCAAAACATTGCTTCCTGCATATTGAAAATGATACCATCTTCTTTCTGGAAAGTGCTGATACATATCAATACTGAAATCTTATCAGCAGACACTTTCATGTTACTGAGAACTGAAAGAACAGAATAATTTGTATGATCCTTATCCGCCTGATTTCTGGAAAGTCCTATTAAGATGAAATGGCTGAGAGTTGTGAGCTGGCCTGATTCTCAATGTTTGTCTCACTGTCGTCTCACAGGACGATGAATACGGCAGCCAGAAGAAAAGGAAAATTTAGAGGTGGAGCTGCTGTGGACTTGGGATGACACACTGGTGGCAACACATAGTTGTTGTTGTTTTTTTTTTTTTTTCCAGAAGTAACAAGAGAGCAATGACTTCAGTTAATTATTAGAACATCGCTCAATCTAGAGTGTTAAGATGGACTTTTTTCTAATTGTCTTTCTACAGCAAATTCACTATATTCTCTTTAAAGCTTCAAATTCTCTTTCAGTGTTTTTCTTCATCCCAGACAAAGGATACAATAGGGACACACACACACACACACACACACACACACACACACACATATGTTGAATTCTCAAGAATTATTCCACAGTCAGTAAAGCAGATCTGGGAGAAAAAGTTCAGAGAATTCATTAAGATCTGATCCCATTCTAACCTGGACAGAAAGCCATCCATGAGAAACTGTGATCCGTCTTTCCACAGAAAGGGTTGATCACCATTAGGACTTTACATGGATAAAAAGAACCAAACACTTGAAAAATTAACTGCTTTTATATTCTGTAATGAGCTTACAGGTAGAATTCACTTTAGTGGTACACAGAAGTTGAAAAGCAGTCTTTATTTTTCTGATTTATGAGGCTGTTAGCCTGAGGTAAACTATAATACCAAGCAGAAACTTGGGAAGATTTTTTTTTTCTTTTTTTATCAAAGAGAGGGATGGAGCAGTGACAGTCTCATTTAACAGGGGACAATCTTTGCTTGAAATTGACAGCTGTTGAACTTGACAATTTCATTAAAAAAGAAAAGACCTGTTACTCAGAACAATATCACATTAACAGTGCCTGCCACAGCCATGTGAGTTAGTGTTCACCCACACAGGATACTCCAGGATAGAATGTATGTCCTCTATCTGTATGCTTGCACAGAGTAGGAAATTTCTTCTGTTGGGTTTTTATGGGTCATTTAGGTGTTTTGTCTATTTCCTGTCTAAGTAACTTTGAAGTATGAGGCCCCTCTTTTTGTGGCATGGTAGTTGAGTGTTCTACCCAAACCTATGGTCCTTGAAATATGGTTTTGGAATGGAATTTTAGGAGAAAACTTGAGAGGGGCCTCACTCCACTCCTGCCACAACAGAAGCTACAGTCAGGCTGTGTTAAAGGCATGGCTTCTACCCTGTCCTGATGGACAGTTTTCACTTACATTAGGAAATTTGAGTTGCTAAGAGGTAGCATAGAATCTTCAAATTTTGATGTTTCCTGTAGAGTTGAAGGCCAGTGACTCTACAGAGTCTCTTTCCCTACCTTTCATAAAACTATGCTTTTGTTATAAAACAAGGGAACAAAACCAGGTTATTACTATTATCATTTTTACATGTACTGGTAAAAGGAGGTGAGCAAGATTCTGCCTTAGTGGATTCTGCCTTCTCCCTCTCCTAAGTTCCTTTGCTTTTAACCAATATATCTGATTCCTATTCCACATAGACATAACCCCTCTGCAATGCTGTTTCAGTAACTTCCAAAAGACATTGGTCCCACTAATTTTCTCCTCTTCAAATATGTAAAATAAGTTTTTCCAGTGGTGACAAGCTCAAGTATCTATGCTATAGAGACCAAAAATTAGAGAAAAAGAAGGACTACAAAGATAGCCAATATTTTGGCCCTAGCCCTTCAAGGTGAGTGAGGACTCAGGACATAAGAGAACCTGTACTGTAACATCTTATAACTCAGTGGTGTCCCAAATTTGTGTTCAAGGAGATTATCAGGCCACAGAGGAAAGGGGTTGACAATGTATAGGTGTGCCTAAGGAGAGTTACCTAAATAGAAAATATTCTCTCAGGCTTTCACAGAGAACAAACTGGTCAAGCAATGGCCATGACTCATCCACATGGCTGACACTGACAACAGTTCCACTAAGCACTGTACATAGTTTCAAGGTAAATTCTGAGGGGTTTTGACTGACTTTGCCAGATACGAAAATTACATATCTTGTTATATAGGTCTTGCTTTAACTTGGACTTAACCACCCAGCAGAAAAGTTTTACCACGAGGCATAAAAAGTAAAGCCAGATTAGTATGCTGAGCTGTAAAAGGTTCAAGTCAACAGCTTCTGACATTACCAATAATCAAGTATTATGGAATATTGCTCTATGTATACAACTACTTTCTCCTAGTTCAATGAAAAGAAATATTTGTACCAATAGTGTTTAGAAAAGTTATCATGTCTGCATCTTTACACAGAACAACTACTATGAAGACAATATGCATTGTATCAATTACTGTGGCTGTTCTACTAATGTGTTTTGAAACTGTCTCAGTGTTATTTCTTACTAAAAGTAAAAATAGAACAAAAATATAAACCATAAAAAAGTTTTTCATTTGACATAGAAGTTTTACTTTTAGCTGTCAGTGATGACTGGGAACAGTTCACAGGAGGCATCTTATTGATTGGCAACCCCAGCACCGAGGAGAGGGTGACCACTCCTTGAATTCCAACCAGAGGACCACACATTCCCTGTTGTGCCTCAGGGTGGCATGATGGCAGAGTCTCTTGAGATAGGCAGCTGTGTGTAGTGATCTCGGTAGCCTGCTTTTCAATGGATCTGTCTTTCCCATCCAAATTTAAACCTGCCTGAAGAAATTGCTTTGTTTTGAATACAGAGAGCTTTTCATTCTAAAAGAAGCCCCTCATTTATAGGAAACTGCTTCTGAAGGTCATTTCCATTCTCACATCTCTATTGGTGGAGATTGTGACATCCCATTGTTACCAGTCTACACCTGTTTCCTGGCGCCCAGAGCAACTGCATTTTTCATGAAGAGCTTCCTCTCGGGATTGCTCGTTTAAGTTTTCTCTGTAGTGCTTGGAAAGTATATGCTAAATATCTATTATGCACCTTCATTCATATCAACCTTGGGAGGATCTTTATATCTGTATTGGAAACATCACCTAAAATTAGCTTAATTAAAAGGAGAGAGTTGAAGTTCTGGTTATATTTGTAGTATGAAACATTCATTTTAATAAATATTAAACAAGATCAAGAAAGAAGATCTATTCAGGGAATGATGTAAAAATAATTTATCATTTATTTGGAAAATTAAATTGATTCCTATCATAAGTATTCCACATATCAGTAACATTGGGATACTGATAGGTCAGGACTCAAAATTTCCCATGCACCCTGCCCCCAAGCTCTCTTCCCCTTGGCCCAACACAGAGCCAAGCCTAAAACCACAGAACAGGTCCCCCTGACTTTGACAAGGGCAAACAACTATAGAAACTCTTTCGTTAACCTCAAAAGTCCCCACAGACCAGGCAGCCCTGCCAAGATTAGCTCACACTGAGCTGTTCCAGCTCACCAACAACCTTCCCACTCCTTAAAAACCCCTGTGCTTTGCAATGTTCACTACTGTCTTGGTCCTCTTGACAGTCAAACTATTAGCTGACCCCAGTAAATCTTCTCACATCAGAATGCCTGGTATGGCCAACAGTGTCAGTTCATACCTAACAGGTACATTGTGTGATGTAGAATGACAATGATGTCATTGAGATCACACTGTGTGCCAGTTGTGTGTTGTTGGGGACTCTTCATATCACCCAGGCTGACAAAGAGCCACCACTGAGAGAGAGAGAAAGCTACTCTGTGGAGAAAAAGATAGAAAAGGTCTTTCCTTGATCTTTTATGCCTGAACCTGAACTTGAGAGTCACAGATACTAATCTTCATTCCACAATCTTGAGTAGGCTTGGCTTCATCTACAAGAGAACTAGTACATATAGTCTCACTATGTACTTTTAAGGAAGGATCTGAATATATATTTGATGAAACAAATATTAGGCTCAGTTTGTTTACAAAAGCAAAACAGTATAGAAAGATCAGTTCTTTTTATTTATTTTCATATTTCATTTCATTGATCATATATTTTATTTTTCTTTTATTCCTTTGTTTTTATTTTCTTAAATTTTATTAATTTTAATGAGAATAACGATGAGACGGTTTCAAAACTTGTTAGTAGGACAGTTATAATAACTAATACATTGTATATTGTTTTCATAGTAGTTGTTCAGAGTCCAAGATGTAGTCATAATGTCTTTTCTAAACACTATTAGTACAAATATTTCTTCTCTTTGAATTAAGAGAAAGCAGCTGCATATATAGTCCAATAGTCCATAATAGTAGTGGATTGTCAGTAGAACTAGCAATGTTAGAAGCTGTTGACTTGAGCCTTTTACAGCTCAGCCTATTAATATGGCTTTACTTGTTATATCTTGTGGTTAGACTTTTCTGCTGGATGGTTAAGACCAAGATAAAGCAAGACCTATATAACAAAAAATGTAACTTTTGTATCTGACAAGGTCAGTCAAATACCCTCAGGATTTACCCTGAATCCATGTATAGTAGTTTGTAGATCTTTTGTCAGTGTCAGCCATCTGGATGACTCACAGCCATTGCTTGACCAATTTGTTCTCTGTGAAAGCCTGAGAGAATGTTTTCTCTTTCGGTCACTCTCCTTAGGCACATTATACATCTTCAATCCCTTTCCTCTGTAGCCCTATAATCTCCTTTTCATGAGCAGAATATATTTATTGGGGGAAAGAAAGCTCCTCCTACAGAGGAACAGGAGTGGGGCCCCAAGTAGGTGGTCTACTGAGAGACTTTTTAAAATGACACTAAAAAGTCCCATACCATCAGACACACAATGGATATATGTGACTATATTAAACATTTAAATTTCTAGCCAGGTGTGTTGGCGCACGCCTGTAATCCCAGCACTCGGGAGGCTGAGGCAGGAGGATCAGTGAGAGTTCGAGACCAGCCTGGGCTACAAAACTGAGCTCAAGTCCAGCCTGAACTGTACAGCGAGACCCTGTCTCCAAAAAACAAAACAAAACAAAACAAAATAAATAAATAAATAAATTTCTGTAAATAAAATGTCCTTACATAAAGACTCATAATTAAGAACCATTGATTAGCTTAGCTGAAAGTTCTTGAGATGAGATAAAACATTGTTTTTCCAAGACAGCAAGAAATTAATGAATATTTTAAAGAAACCAAACACTAAACAAGACAATAAAAGTAACCAAAGTAGATTAAAACTCATGTGGCACAGAAATGGCACTGAACATGAGGTTCCCCAATAAGGAATGATGGCTCTCGTTGTATTAATTTTATCCTGGTCAAAGTAACTGCAGTTCAATCTCTAGCTTGTCTTAGAGATAGGAGACATCTGGACTCCCTCACTCCTTCCTCATCCTTGTTAAGGTATTGTAAACATAAAAGAGAAAAAAAGAGGATAAACAAAATATGTGTTATACCCTATGTCGTCATAAATTTCCATGATGGGCCTCAAACTCACCATGGCAACAGCCCATTATGGTCACCCTGAAAACCAGAAAGGTATTTGAGATGAGACAACTAAAAAATGGGGTTAAACATTTCCTGACTTGCTAGTTGGGAGGTGTTTGTTGACTGGCCCAATTAGATTAAATTCTATACATTTTTCCCAAATTCTTCTCATGGAAACTATCTCATGCTGCTTCATTTGGAGATCTCCAGCAAGATTTTGCACAGGTACCATCCTCACTTGAGGAGACCCCTGGCCTCCATGCTTGTAGATTGCTTCTGGGTGGTTTTGGCACCATAACTAAGTTCAGTTAGCTATGCAGGGATAGCTGAGGTCAGGATGCATGGCTGTGAAGGGAACAGAGTTAATTTCTTTAACCGGATTGTTATAGTTTATGTCTAGTTTTCCCTGCAAAGCCTCATGCAGTCATGGGGTGGGGACTTCTATAGATTGAGACTTGACTAATGAGTCATTGGGAATATGTGTTTTAGTACTGATCTAGAGTTTGAGACTTGATCCATGATCCCTGGGATTATGTGTTTTAAGTACTTCTGGGATTATGGGTGTAGCCTAAGGCAGATAGGCTGAGGCAGAGAGCCTGAATGTAATATAAAGAGAGACAGAGAGACAGACTATGCTGTTTTTCTCTTCTCCCCTTGGTCGGTTGCCTCTGTCGTGATTGTTGCTGTTCTGCCGCTGTGAACTGGATGCTCTCTGCCCAGTTCCCCTCAGCCTTGGGCTAGCCAAATATGGACTGAAACCTCTAGTAACTGTAGGTTAATAAACCTTTCCTTCCTTCATTTTGAGTGTTGAGCATTTGTCCCAGCAACAAGAGAAGAGTAACTAAGACACGGGTAAGGCCTAATTGGCTTTTATGTTCAGTTTTTTGAAATCCTTAGCAAGACTGTTGTTTGTTTGTTTGTTTGTTTAAGACAGCCTTAGCTTAGCTCCTAGATATACGTATCTGGTTTCACTCAAGCAAAGAGCCCTGAGAGGTCTGTGATTTTTCCCAGAACAGAGTTCCTGGGAAGTTGGTTGTTCTTGCGATCAGAGTTTGTCTCTGCATTTGTTTTGGTCTAAGTCAGTCTGAAGTTTAAACTGGTAAGGAAAAAGTCAGAGAGGGCTAAATTTTTTCCTGGGATATTGTTTGTCTGTTTGTTTATCTGTATTGTTTGCCTTGTGCCTCCTCTCCATCCTTTGCCTGTATTCCCTGATGTGCCCATGTCCTGAGATCACAATTGAATCAGTTGTCTGGGCTGAAGGAGTTCTAATTGTCCTGCTTCTGCCCCTCCTGCCACTTGGAATTGTCTATTTGGAGACATGGAATAATTTAGCCCCTGCTCAGTTGCTTCTCTTTGCTAGAGTGCTATTGTGTCAAACTATATTCATGTTTTACTTTTCTTTCTGTGTGGATTGAACAGGAGCATGCTTTAGATTTATATTACAGGAGCTGCCAATATCAAACCAACCTAGCTGGATTGTATGATCCAGAACTTTGATAAATTTAAAGGTGAATATAAAAGGCATTCGGAAAGTGTATCATAGTAGAGAAATGCAAGATAGAAATAGATACAGGAAAAGCGAAAAGTGATGCTGGCAACCTCACTGGAAAGGTGGTCCAGTGAGGAAACAGGGAAAAGGAAAATTCATACTTCCCTGTATCTAGACCAATGTGCAGAGAGAGAGAGAGAGAGAGAGAGAGAGAGAGAGAGAGAGAGAGAGAGAGAGAGAGAGAGAGAGACTTTGAGCCAAAATGTCCAAAGCTGCTAAGCAGGAAAAAAAAGTGTTTATGATGGAATTAGATAAGGTTGTGGGTCTTTGAATCTCAGTCCCAGAATGTTATCTCCCAATGTAAGGGGAAATTCTAATGCAGCTTTGTCAATTGTTATCTAGGCAACTTACAAACCAGAGAGTGCTCAGTGTTTTCAAAGTCTTGGGAAAAAGACCCAAGATCTTCCAATTCATCTACCCCCCAATCCAGTAGTAAATGCGTTGGCGAGACATGTAAGGCCAATTTGAGAGAACACCCAATAGCTTTCGAAAGCACTTACTTGGACAAGACTCCCTCAACAAGAAATTGTGGCTATTAGAATAGTAAAAACATATTTGTTATAAATAAGGTGTTTTGTTTTTCAAATTCTTCTTATAAGAAATCTAATTTCTAATCTAATTGAGCTGCAAAAAATTCTGACTAGTTTTTTTTTATATAATTACAAGTTTAAAAGATTATTATAATTTAATCTGGACAGCATATATGAGTATACTCTGATTTTCAAAAGGTGTTCCTTTGTGTGTTCTGTGTATTTGTTTATGTGTTTGTATGTCATTCTGTGAATAGTTGTGCCTCATTTTATTTGAACTTTGAAATACGGACTTAGAAGCATGCTTTCAGGGCAGGCCAGATAGATCAGTGGACTAAACCGTTTTCTTAGGCAGAGCTCAGAGGCTGGGGTTCAATCACCTGTGTGCCATGCTGTCCCCATCCCTGAGACACATTGAGATGACGATTGCGACTAAGTGTGGTGGTGCATACCTGTAATCCCGGTGCTTGGGAGGCTGAAAACAGGAGGATCACTACAAGTCCAATCTGTGTAGTGAGATCCTGTAGGCCCTGTACCAAATACATTAAAACAGGAAAGAAAGAAAGAAAGAAAGAAAGAAAGAAAGAAAGAAAGGAAAGGGAAGGAAAGAAAGCAGGCTTTCTTCTGAGTTACTAGCTTGCCTAAGTGATATAAAAATCACAGGTCATCAAAATTTTTAAGCTAATTGAACAAAAATTGTTAAAATGGGAAGAAATTGTTGGACAGCACTCAAATGGGTGGACAGAGGGCCAGCCAATCATTGTACATTAATAATGAGCCCCCGATAATATCCATAATCTCTTAGAAGACACCCCCCAAAATTTGGTCATTGGTTAAAAGATAAAATTTTTAAGTAAAACAAATTAAAGTATGTTTTTCTCATAAAAGATGCTCTTGGTATAAAACTATGACAATTTATTAAATGTATTCATGCCTTCTAAATGTATAGTAATGATATTTTCTTTCAGGAGCATATGCCTTTCTTTTGAACATATGCCTGTCTCTTATGTCCAGATATTTATAATAAGAAGTTCATGTCAAGCCAGCATGAAGTCATCAGTCAAATAATAATTTTCTAATAAAAATTTACATGATCTAGCTATAATGGAGCTTTCATCATGACTGTTATGCTACACTAGTATGCATGAATATTTTAAAAACTTACTTTCTTTCCTTCTTTATGTTATGGCCAGCTTAGCCTGCCCTGGGGGTGGGGCTGGAGCAGCATGTGGTGCTGGGGATTGAACAGCAGTCCCTGCAGTTGCCTAAGCTTGTCTAAGCAGGTGCTTTAGACCATGGAGCTATTTTGCCGGCCCTACTATGCATGAATATTGATGTCCAATATTCTCTGTAAAAGTAAATCTGTTGTCTGTTAACATTCTATAGGGATTTGACTGCCAGAATATCCATGGTTGGTAAAAAATGACAGTTCTCTGGTCACACTATATTTTAAGGTATGTAATACTTTGATAAAAATTATTGGTCCCAACTAAATATACCAATGTGGATCCGGATTCTTCTGAAAGAACAATTGTTGACAATTCCTATTTTATACCCTAATCTGCTCCTGATATTCATGCCTTAGCTCTGACCCTTCCCCTTACTGCACCTAATCTATCTATCTATCTATCTATCTATCTATCTTTCTTTCTTTCTTTCTTTCTTTCTTTCTTTCTTTCTTTCTTTCTTTCTTTTGTATGTTGAGAACAGGGTCTACAGTGCCTACAGGGTCTAGAGTTTAGAGTATCACAATGTAGACCAGACATGTAGTTATCCTTCTGTTTTCAGTCTTCCAAGTGCTGAGATTACAGGCACGCAGTACCATGTCCAGTCTCAACTGCCTTTCTGTGCACTCCATGAGCAGGGCCAGCACAGCATACCAGGGATTTAACTCTGGGCACTGTACTCTGCCTAAGCAGACTTAAACCACTGAGTGTATGGAACCTTTACACCCTGTTATGTCTACTCCTGCCTAACCAGATATCTCATACACTGTGTTGGATTTAAAAGATGCATTCTTTTATATTCCTTTGTCAATTGCATAAGTGCTGGCTGACATAGATAGATATGACTCCCCTAAGGATATAAGAACTCACCTACTATTTTTGGAGAAGCTTTATCAAAAAGTCTGGTACATTTTGATGAAAGTAATCCTAACATTTCCCCTTAAAGTATGTAGATTATCTGCTACTGGCTACTGAGATCCAGAAATTATGCAAGGAAGGGACAAAAAGGCTATTAGAGCTATTATAAGATAAACAGTATTGGGTCTCTAAAAAGACTCAGATATTTGTTCATTCAGGGGCTAAAGAAGCCAAAAACTAGAAAGGAATTATGAGAATTCTTGGGAACGGTAGGGTATTGTCATTTGTAGGTGCCAAATTTTAAAACATTCTTTTTTTTTTTTTTTTTAAATATATTTATTTATTTGTTATCGGGTTTCACTACATAGCTTGGACTCATAGTGATCCTCCTGTCTGAACCTCACCAGCCGTGAGATTACAGGCTTGTACCACCATGCTTGGTTTTGGCAGCTGGCATGGCACACCCAGGATTTGGGGGTTGACACGGCATGTACTACTGGGAATTGAACATAGGTCCTAGCACTTTCCAGGTAGACATGTAGACCACTGAGCTTTCTCTCCAGCCCTGTGGGTACCAAATTTTAGTACTTTAAAAATCCTTTTTGAAGGGCCTTTGCCCTTGGTGTTGCTGCTAGAGGGACTACAGAAAATTAGGACTCTGATCCTGCAACATCATTTACAAGTGCTATAAGGGACTACAATAGACAGCATTAGAATGTCACCCTTTTCCCCTTTGTGGTCTATACTCCTTTGAGCCTGGGTTCAAAAGGTGTTAGTCAAAAGTGGGAAAAGGATATTGTTCTTATGCTAACACCTCCAAAGTTACTACAGAAACCCTAGACAAACTAGACTGTGATTCAGAGAAGACCAAAAAAAAAAAAAAAAAAAAAAAAAAAAAAAAAAAAAAAAAAAAAAAAAAAAAAAAAAAAAAAAAAAAAAAAAAAAAAAAAAAAAAAAAAAAAAAAAAAAAAAAAAAAAAAAAAAAAAAAAAAAAAAAAAGTTAAATGACATCTATTATGGCCACAGAAGCTAAACCAGCATCTCATGGCTCTATATTTCTTAGGCAGAAAAATATGTCGTAGAAAGGAGGACATAAGGGATGGTGGCTCTCAATGTGTTAATTTTATCCTGGCCAAAGTAGCTCCAGTTCAGTCTCTAACCTATCTCAGTGATAGGAGACACCTGGACTGCCTCACTTCTTCCCCATCCTTGTTAAGATATTATAAACATAAAAGAGAGTAAACAAAACTAATTGCAAAACACATGTTATACCCTATGTCATCATAAATTCCTATCACCAGCTGTTACTCATCATGACAATGACCCATTGTGGTTCCCCTACAACCAGGAAAGTTTTTGAGCTGAGACAAAGAAAAAACAGGGCTGAACATTTCCTGACTTGCTAGCTGGGAGGTGTTTGGTGGCTGGTCTAGTTGGATTCAACTCTGTTTTTCCCGCATTCCTCTCATGGAAATTATCTCATACCACTTCACCCAAAAGTCATCAACTATACCTTGTTCAAACAAGGTGCTGGTGTTTGTAATTGCGTAAAGAAGAGGAGAAGACATTTTACAGAACCCAATACAAAGTAGAGAAGCTGAAGGACCATATCACCAGCAAAAGGACAGTGCAAAGAAGGGGAGAACCTTTTGTTCTATGGGAAAATCCAGTAGAAAATTCCCTGTGTCCACGTACCAGTGTAGTATAATTGGAAAAAGCAAACAAAAGCTAATCACTCCTGACCAGTAGCTAGTGGTCAAATAGTGTCCATATTCATGTGAAGTGAGTAGACCTGTACCATTCTAGTTTAGCTGTTCTGCTGAAAAAAATCAAATGCTATTTTAAATACGAAAAATTATGTTTAAAGGCATCAAATATCTCATAAGGTATGTGAGGGCAAGACCCCCTCCCCATAACTGAGCGGAAAGCTAAGGCCACTTTTACTCTGGACATCTTAGTGTACTGACTCAATACAAAATTGGAACTCTGCTTTGACATTTTTTTGCTTTGGTTCTAGGGATTGAACCCTGAATTCAAATAACTATATCTTCAGCTCTGTCTTTGTTCTTTATTTTGTTATAGTATCTCACAAAGTTCACTAAATGGTCCAAGCTGGGCTCAAATTTGATAACCATCTGCCTCAGTCTTCTAGAGCGCTGAGATTCCAGGCACACTGGTGCTCTGTTTTTGATGCTCGTAGGAGGGGGGGGGCTGCAGTCAGATCATACCACTTTCACATGAAGATGGAAGATTTGGCTAATTTACAACAGCAGAAGCCCGCCTTAGCCCCTCCCACTCCCCATCTCAAGTTTCACACCACTTGCGAGTGACTGCTTGCTGACTTATGTTATCCTTGCAGTGCACAAAAGACAAAAACCTCTCCCAGAAGTTTGTAAATGCAGAGCTTGGATCTCAGATGGCAAAGCCTTTATATAAGAAAAAAATCTATTTACCTAGAAGCAAGTTGCCTTTCTGGGACTTTCAGGTTTTATTTGCCGCTTGTACATGAATCCTTTCCTTGAGTTGGTGTTTGTTCTGCTATAATTCCGGTGACTATATTTTTAAATAATTTTTGTGCCGTCTTGTAACATTTCTTTTATTCTTATAATTCCTAGGCTTCCTCTGTTATTTAGCTTGCATGGTATTTTGTCATTTTAGTATAACACTGAGTGTAGGAGTGTAGGATTTACTCCATTCTTCTTCTTTTCCAAATCTAGGGAAATAATTCAACATCCAAGATCAGTAAAGAGCCTCTCCATGATAAATGACGATCAAAATTTCAGAGAGTCAATAAAAAGAAAGAATACTAAAAGCTCTTAAGAGAAAAAGAGCAAGTAACCTCTGTAGGCAAGCCTAGGAGAATAATAGTGTATTTCTCAGCAGTCTTCAAAGGGCAAGAGATCCTGCGGTGAAAGTTTTTAAGCCCTAAGACATGAACTCAAACTTCTGTCTCCTTGAAAACTGATGGAGAAGTAAAGACTTTTCATGACAGATAGTCTTAAAGAAATACATGATCGTTAAGCCAATATCGGCAAAAATAAGGAAAGGAATTCTAGACAGACATCGGAAAGGTAGGAGCACTGGTCGGCCTAAAGAAAAATGCATATCTAACTTAGAAAGTTGTGAAGCAGAATAAAAAGAAATAAAGGAGTCAGCCTGAAAAATTAATGCAATGTCAGGTTTTGGGAAATGCATCTCAATAATAGCTCTCAATGATTATGGTTTTAATTCTCCAATGACAAGATACAGAATGGCAGATTTACCCCAAAAATAAAATGTACCTATACATTGTCCACGGAAGACTCACCTCATGTAAAAGTAGGAACATGAGAAACTATTCCAGTCACACTACACTTAAAAAAATAAGTAGTAACTAACCTAACCAAGGAAGTGAAAAACTCTGTTTAAAAAACTATGGTATTCTGAAAAAAGAAAGAAAAAAGGATAGAATAGAAAGCCATTCTGTTTTCCCTGATAGGCAAAGTCAGTATTTTTCAAAATTACCATATTACCAAAAATGATATATAGATTTGACTGAATCCCAACCAAAATACTAACAGCAGTCTTCACAGAACTAGGAAAAATATCTTTAAATTTCTATGACTCAAAGGCCAGTGAGATAGCTCAGTGGACTAAAGCTCAGGCACGCACAGGAACTGGAGTTCAATTTCTGGAGTGTCGTGCTAGCCTTGTACTCATGGTTTGCTGAGACAGTGATTGAGACTGGGCATGGTCATATGTGCCTGTAATCTCAGTGCTTGGGAGGCTGAAAGCAGGAGGATTAGTATGAGTCCAATCTGGGTAGTGAGACCCTGTAGACACTGTGCTAAATACATTTTAAAAAA
>PVJA010039471.1:0-19124 GCA_004027025.1 Myocastor coypus | reverse complement strand
TTGCAGTGTGCCACCAGTGAAGCTTGTGACGTTGGAGGCTATTGAATCTGAGCCTCCTAAAGCTCCTTGAGCATTATTGATGATGTGTGCAATTCAGGGTCCCAGGGAGATGCTGGACCCTACACACTGTCTGTCTGTCTGTCTGTCTGCCTGCCTATCTTTCTGTTAGGCTCCATCACTGCTATAAAAATAGATTCCTTTTTAATGCTATGAATTCATGTTTACTTTCTTAAACATAACAGTATAGGATGAGCTAGAACACCGCAGAAATGTGCAGGGTAGGCTGAAGGGAGTCATGGCTAATGCGGAGCTAGACTTCCAATCAGGAATAAAGAAGTGGGTCCGCATGCACTTAGGCAAACCACTAAATTGACCAATTTTACTTTCTTCTCCAATGAAGAATTATACTTTCCCTTTTCTATTGCTTGGCAGAGATAATACAATTTTAATCTATTTTACCAAATAATAACATCAGTATCATATTAATAAATCCATAAAACTAAGTTTATCTGGTAAGCAACATACATAATATTTAAGATGGCGATAGAATTTTATGCCCACAGGTACAGGGGCAGCTGGGAAGTGGAAGAAAGGCGACTTCTTAGCTCCTCATCCTGGGGATGGAGTCAGCAAAGGGTAAAGCTTGGGAGAATGGGGAAAACCCATGTTTGGAGGGAGAAAGAGGCACTGAGGCCCCAGAAGCAAAGGGGTGGGGCTCCTGTGCAGCATCTCAGCTGCTTTCGCTGAGCAGATCCCTTAGCCAGGTCTCTGTGGTCCACCATGGCGCTGTGAGGTCAGGCTGTGATGGGTAGGAAGGGGCTGAATTTCAGGTGAATCTGGACGGTGCTGTCCTGATTGGCTCCTGCCAAGGTGACCAGCGAGGGAAATTTTTGTCCAGTGCCCAGAACCATGGAGCTAAAGCCACCACCTGCCTCTGGAAGGTGCTGCCTATGCCTGTCCAGAGACCTGGCCCGCCTGGCCCTGGTGTGCCATGGGGTGGATATCCACACCTTTGGGGCATCTCTTATGCACCCCACTGAGCTAAGCGATGGGCACATCTGCACTCAGCATGCCTTTCTGCAGACCACTGAGTCATTAACACAGCTGAGATGAGGTCCAGATGTTAGAGGAACACGGCAGTGCTTCCCGGACCACCGCTGGGACGAATAAACATGGGAGAAGTGTGCGAGTCAATGGGACGTCAGAAGTGGGACACGCTGGCTGTCATGAACTGGGAGGCTGGTGACATTGGGAGTGGTGGTGGGGAAAAAGGGATTGTGCTTGTCTCTGAAGTGTAGCTAGGACCCTAGCTAGCATCAGGAAGAAAGGGAGTTGGAATGTTTTAATAGCATGAATGGAGGATGATTTGTCCCAGTCCTAAAAATCGTTCTGGAGCTCTAGCCCCTGTCTTTCATGTAAAGCTTGGTGACTCTGGGCTGCTGCATGACCCAGGGCCAAGAGTGCGCTTGAAACTCAGTAGTGAGCCCAGCTTGGAGGCGTCCTCATGAGGTTGCATTTCTCTGATTCTAACAGGGCTCTTTGAAGTCACCAGTCCCAGTGAGTCGAGGAAGGGAGTGCACACAGGGCACTGGGGCCTGCTGTGGGCTCAGGCAGGGAGGCTGCCATCACCCTCAGCAGTAGTGTTGGTCTCACCTGCCCCAGTTGCTTTCTGCAGTGGCCCATGCCCTGTGTGTCTGGCTTGGAGAGCCTAGAGCAGAATTTTGGCTCAAACATGTGGATTTCCAGTAAAACACTGAGATAGGAGCACTGATGTGTATATATGTAAGTATGCATGTATGTATGTATGCATGCATGTATGTGTGTATATATGTATGTATTTGGTGCAGGTCTTGCTACACAGCTTGGACTTGTAGTGACTCTCCTGTCTCAACCTCCTCAGTGCTGAGATTTAGGTATACAGCACCAAGCCTGGTTTCAGAGCCAGCACAACATGTGGTACCAGGGATCGATCTTTGGTCCTTACACTTGCCAGGCAGGTGCTTAGACCTCTGAGTTATCTCTCCAGTCCTGGTTTCTATGTTTTAAAGGCCTAGTATTTATAAATAACCGAATGAAAAATGTGGCTCTTTTCTGTGGCATCAGATAATCAGTAGCAATTGGGAAATGGTGATAAATTATATACACGTAGGTCTCTGGAAAAAAAAGAGACTGCCTTTTTTTTTCAAAATTTAATTAATTATCTGTACTAGAAGTTATGCAAAATAATGTTTGTCATTGCATTGTACATCAATCTTTATGATATACAATATTTATGATTTATTAAAATTTATTTATTTATTTTTTTCTTATTTCAGAACCTTTGTTTGTTTAGTCACTCATTTTTATGGCCGGCTCAGCCCGCCCCGAGGGCAGGGCTGGCGCAGCATGTGGTGCCGGGGATCGAACCACAGTCCTTCAAGCTGCCCAAGCTTTCCCAAGCAGGCGCTTTAGACCACTGAGCCACCCCGCCAGGCCCCTATGATTTATTACCTATTGAAAACTTTCAAATTTCGGGTTCCAACACAACCTACCCACTCAGGCCATTTCTGTAGATCACCATAAGTATTCAAGAGAATGAGTGGTTTTTCTCTTATGGATGTGTGAATAATTTAATCAATGGAAGCAGGCCAGGGCGACCATTGTTACATCAAATAACCTGCAATGCTCATGCAGCATGCTATACTTGGGGCAAATAATTATAAAACTCCACTTGTATTTGCAGTCATTTTTTTTGGGGGGGGGCAAGGGGTACCAGGCATAGCACTCAGGACCTTGCACTTGCCAGGCAAGTGCTTATTCCACTGAGCTATCTCCCTGGTGCTCCACTTGTGTTTCATGAACAAAAATGAGAAAATTATGCTTCTTCTGCTCAAGGATGGTGTCTAGTTCCTTTCTGCTGTTCATGAATGATGTTCTCTGTGTCCACCTACCAGCATTCAGATTAAAGCCTTGTTGAAAGGAAATCATGCATTATTGGAACCCATACTGTTAAGGGTACCCTGTTTCCATATAGAAGCAGTTTCCATATAGACCTACTTCCATTGCCCTGGGGGTGGGGGGAATCATAGAAGGCTATTTTAGTTTGTTGAGTGGAGAAGTGTATTTTCTTGCAACACTTTGTTTATTCTGTTTTAAATCTCATTCACGTAATTAATTATTCAATTGTTTGTTAATCTGACCATTGAAGGAGAGGCAAACTACTAGCAGCCAGGACTTGAAACTCATGAAGGAGAACCACTCCTGATTGGCTCCCCATCCCTCTTCACTTAATGCTTCAACAAGCTCTCTCTGCTGAGTGCTGGCTCCTGCCTTTTATGGGCGGACAGCCCGTGAGGGACACAGACACGCAGGGAAGCACTTTCCATGGTGTGTAATGACTGTGTGGGCTGGGCAGGTGGAAGGCACCTGGGGATGAAATGATTAACTCTGCAGCGTGGCGTTGGAGGAGGCCGGAGAACTGGATCTGGAGGAGGATGTTTGGGTTTGGGAGGTAGCTGTGTAGGATGAGAGATCAATCCATGTCTGAGGTCACCCTTGAGACCGAGAGGTGAGAAATATTAAAAGATATTGTCCAAAGCTCGAGTGGTTATTATTATCAAATTCATTAGGCTTGGAAGACTGGAAGTAGTGATGATTCTCTTTCATGTGATGGTAAGATTTTTCTCTGCAGGGATATTCTGATAGGCTCTCCTGGGTCCTTGGAGCCTCAGCTCAGAAGTCCCCTTCATGTGGGTGGGAAATCTCTCCCTTCTTTGCAGTTTCATGTGCTGTCCAAACACTGATGCTTCCACTGCACCCCACTTCAAGGGTAGCTGTGGTCATGGCTCCTGGCAAAAGCTTCCTGATACCATCCTTAGCAGTATCTAACAGTTGGAAGGAGGAGGAAGCATGTTAGCTATGGCCTGCACAGTGTCTCCAGGAAGGTGCGGAATCCATGTTTTCTTCAGTGACGTACAGCGCATGCAAGCGTGAGATTTTCACCTTCATTCTTGGGACCCCAGCTTTCACTTCTCCATGTAAATAGCTTTTCTTCGTGACTTACTGGTTTTGCTATTCAACAGGACTTGGTGTGTTCATTATGGAGAACTTAAAGCCATAGAAATGTAGCAAGAAGAAAATAGCTCATTCACAGCTCCCAATGTAATAACTACTGCTAATATTCTGGTGTTATCTTTCTAACTTGCTTCCAAATAACTGTTCTATAGTGCCTCTATGATCACATGCTGTGGTGTACACAATATTCTGTCTCATTTTGTTTATTTAATGTCATAAATATTTTAAGATACGTTTACAAGCATTTTGTGATCTTGAGTTACTGCAGTGTGCTAAGTGGTACTTGTGTTACCTCATTATTGTATACAAATGGCTTCCAATGATTTCCCAAAATAAATAACACTACCGTTGACATTTTTTTTTTGGTGTGAAAGATTTTCCTCATATTTAGAGATATTATTTCAAAGTGGAGGACAGAAATGGCCTTGCTGCGTTAGGGATCATAAACAAATCTACACTTTTGGGCCGGGCCATTGTCCCTGTTAAGCTTCTCTCACCACTGGGACGAATACCCAACACCCAAACGAAAGAAGGAGAGGTTCATTTAGCTCACAGTTACTGGACGCTTTCGTCCTTGCTCGGCTGGCTGCAAGGCAGACTGGCACACGGCAGAGAGCAGCAGTTCATGGCAGCGGAACAGCGACAATGGCAACAGAGACAACACAGACAGAGTGTGTCTCTGTGTCTCTCTTATAGTACATTCAGGCTCTCTGCCTCAGGTTATCCACCTCAGGCCACACCCATAATCCCAGCAGTACTCAGACCCATAATCCCATCCTTGGATCAGACCCATAATCCCAGTGGATCATGAGTTTATCTCAAACTCTAGAAGTTCCCACCCCACGACTGCAGGAGGCCTTGGGTGGGGGTTAGCAAATAGACACAAACCATGACAGCCATCACCTCCTTGTCCTTCTGCATTCCCAGCAGGAAATCATGAATTGTGAGTGCTGTCATTAAAATCCAACCAGCCAGGCAGCGCGGCAATGAAAACCCCTAATGGATTTGGCAGATGCATTTAGTAGAATTTAAACTTTATAATGACAGAGATATTCATCTTTTCCTTGATCCATCACCGTCTGTAGGAAGCAGCTCAGTAAGTAGAATTTCTAGGTGTCCAATGAAGCACGCTCTCTGAAACGCCTCTTTGTGCCTTTGAGAGTGTGAGCCCCTCTCGGACACACATATCCGCACCAACCCTTCTCTTTGTAGCTCTTGCTACAGCTATTTTCATTGATGTTTTACTACAAAAAACTCAGGCGCAACCTGTGAGTGGACCGGCGCGACTTCCCCTTCCTGTTCCTGGACCCAGCTCACTAAGGAGCTCACAGTGGTGTTTGCTAATGCTGCGGATCCACGGGCCCAGAAGCTGTAGAGACCAGCGCTGTTCATAGCGAGGAAGTGTCATAAGAACGCAGCAGGCTTTACATGTGGTGCTGCTTGTGCGGCAGAGACAAGAATAGAACTTGCTCCTGGCCGCATCCACCCAGCTGGGGTGTCCGTCTAGGCTCAGTTACCAACATAAATGTGGCTGGCGGGGAGCCCCACACCATGGTGGCTTGCCCTTCACTCTTTAGACACTCTGATAACCTCTTCCTGATCCTGTGAGCCCCAGCTTAGAAGTCCCCATCATTTTGGAGAAGAATCTCGGCCTTCTTGAACAATGTCATGTGCTGTTGGAACACACCGATGTTTCCGCTATGCCTCCATCATGTGCAGCTCTAATTGTCCAACTGCTGAGCTCACCTCCTTCTGCACAGAAGGCCTGAGGACTGAATTCCTTCATGTTTGTGTCTGCAGCGTGTCAAGCACTCCCCATCAGAGACCCTTGGCCTCTTTTGGGCTTAGGAAAGCCACCTGGAGTCTCGGTAGGGGAGCTGTCTCCCAGGAATCATAGCAGATTTCAGAGCATGACGGCAGCGATCTCTGGGCTCGCGTGCACACCAGAGGACCCTCTCTCGGGAGCTCGGTGGCTCCCCATGATCACCCATAAGGAAAGGCAGAACTCAAGGCGGAACTTTTTTCTCTTTTTAACTTACATAAACTGTAAAAGTTTTTTATCCAACAAAATGAAAAGAAAGGGTAAGTTATAAATGCCACCTCTTAATAGGACAGCAGTTAAATTGGAGTTGTACATCATTGACCACTGTGAGAAACTACTTTCATAATTGTTTTAATTTTCTCTCTTGGTGTTATGAAGACCTTTATTATACACAGTTCTATATTAGCACCTTTATTTGTAATGAAATAAAGGTTGGAAGAAAATTGAGGTTAAAACATGGCCAAACTTTAGGTGGCAACAAGTAAAGTAAAACTCACTTGTCTACAGAAATTAAGCACAGGCCTCCTGCACACAGGCAGATACTCCTAAACGCCTCTTTCCTTCACTTGCTAAGTGATTCTTGAACATGGGATTGCTGCATGAAGTTAGGGTGCACATTCAAAATGATGTAAGTCCAAGTTGGATGAGCTGATATTTCAATTTCCAGGACAAGCCCTTGCTAGAGAGAACCTCCTAGACATTTTTCCCCAGAAGTCTTGATCTTTTCTAAAACACAAAAACATGGCCTTTGAAAAGGTAAAGTTTCAAAGATTGTTTTCCTTTTAGTAGTTAAAGTCAGCAGATGGCTAGATGTTACAGACTGAAAGAACCTTTGCTTCTTTTCTAGTAGAAAAATGGTATTGTGCATGGCATGGTTCTTTAACGTTGTTTTGCAGTTGGGGACTTGGCAATACATATCGTATATGTGATCCTACGGCATGAGAGTGGTGGTAAGGGAGCCTAGGGCTTTATTTTCAAAGGAAGTTTTCGTTTTGGGATAAAATCAAGGGAAATATTATCAAGGGAGCAACTTCCTACTCCCCAGGCATTAGGTGCCATTCATCAGGGGTATGCTATTTTGTCACTGCGTGAGGGAGCTCATTTTTACGTTCCATCGGATCACTTGTGATTCCTGTATCTGCAGATAGAGCAGTGAAAAGCCTGCTCCTGAGTCTGTTGAAGTTGCAAATAGAAACAACCTCTGTGTCCCTCCAAATGGAGAGGATGAATATTGGAACCGCAGGAAAACTAAGACACTCGAGATCATTATTTGAGGTCAGGAGGTTTCCTGCTAAAAATCTCCCTGTTACACCCAAGGGACCTGGACTCAAAGTGTTTTTATCAGAGGGCTCTGGAGTCAGGGATATGCTTTGACTGCTGGCGAAAGGCTTCTGACCTGTGAAATTCCAGAGCCAGCGTTTGAACTGAGGCTTTACTGAGGGGAGTGATGCCTGCGTGTGCTGGTGCCGGTGGATTTGAAAGAAGTCATTTGTGTATTTTTAAGCGCACTGTGGAAAGGGCTCTTGGTGCTTATAAACCACGTCACATCTCACCGTGGCTGACATCATTAGCCTCCGCTTTGATGAATCGGGAGTTGGAGGGGTGCTGTTGTTTTTGTTAAACAGCCAGCGAGCAGCCAGACTGAAGTCGGGTGATGACTTGAATAATATTGTTTATGAATCAAAAGCTGAGGTGTGACCCGAGTGCCTTGGGACTTGTAAATGGATTCTGACCCAGTTCCAGAGGGGAGGTTTCAAGATGGCTTGAAGCAGAGGGAGTCTCTGGAGCAAAGACATCCGGAGGAGAAGGCCTTCTAAAGGGAAGATACTTATTTAGACATTTAAGCTTTAGTAAATAGTTTTAAAAATCAAAATCTCATGGCTTTGGAGCCATGCCTCAGACAGTTCTCCGGGTCAGTGGTTTTATAACATCACTAATTACCACACGTGACTGGCTGGTGTTTGTTCTAGTTGTGAATGAATAGGGTTGCAGCTCTGTTAGCAATGGCAGAAGCAATACTGGATTAGATCCTGATCAAAAATCAGATCAATTCCTCATTTGTTTTCTG
The DNA here is from genome assembly GCA_004027025.1 of Myocastor coypus. Classification (NCBI taxonomy): domain Eukaryota; kingdom Metazoa; phylum Chordata; class Mammalia; order Rodentia; family Myocastoridae; genus Myocastor; species Myocastor coypus. The sequence goes on along the minus strand of PVJA010039471.1, from coordinate 11,181 downwards.
TTATTGATCTGGCAGGCTGTGGAGATTGCTATAGGTTTCAACCCTATGGTTGCTATCTGGTGTGTAATGTTTTGGCCACAAGAGAGTCCACACCCATGTCATGGCTAGGGTCCTCTTGTTCCTTCTCTTGTATTTAGTGTTTCCAAATTTAGGGAATAGAAGTTCAGCTCTGGGGCTGAGGCCAGGTTCTATAGCTCCTACTGGAGCTCTACAACTCTTGATTCTGTGGTTGGGCCTCCATGGGTGGCTGCTGTGTGGAGCCTGCTATTTCAAAATCTGTGTCAGGGTTGAGGCTGTTTGTGAACACATGTGAGTGATGGCCACAGGGCCTGTCCACTGGCTGCATTGCGAGTTGTCTGAAGTCTCGTGTGGATTACTAAATGACGTTCACCTTTATTCTATCTTTTTAATCCAGAGCAGCTTTAGAAATCAAATGGACTGTTTGTGATGTGTGTATTTGTGTGTGTGTGTGTGTGTGTGTGTGTCTGTGTGTGTGTGTGCATGTGTGTGTGTATTGGCCAAAGGTGACAGGAAACATTGAATGGTACAGTGCTTTCTCTTTCTTCTTCTTATAGTACTGGGCATTGAACCCCTAGCCTTCACACTGAGCTACATCCTCAGCCCCCCAACACCTTTCCCTTAAACTTTGAAACAGGGTCTTGCTGAGTTGTCTGGGTTGGGCTCATACTTTGATCCTCTTGCTTCAACCCCCTCCCTGCAGAGTGTTGAGATTACAGACATGCTCCCCCACTCCTGGTTGCAATGTGAGTGTTGATGACGTAGTGATTGTGCGATTATACATAAATGTGCTGGCGAGAGTCCGTGAGTAAAGGGCCCTTGTTTACTGGCTATTCAGTTGGTGGAGTGGGGTGGGCACTGAGGGCACCTACCCAGCTGGTCCCACGGCTCAGAGTGAGAAGGAAGGTTTAGAAACCTCTGGAAGAAATTTTGTGGTTCCCCTCCCATTCCTACCTTTGCAGTGCACTGTATCTGTGATGGCTTTAAAAGGAATTCACTTCTTTATACCAAATTCTGAGGCCTTGTGTGCACGAGGGTGGTGGGGGATGGCTTGAGCATTCTCTCTCTGACCCAATTTTGCCCCTGCTGTGTGTGTCCCTGTGCTGAGAATTGCAGTGTCCTCAGTCTTCAGGATTTCACCCTTTTGTCCTCAACAGTTTGATCCACGAAATTGCACCATTGTGTGGGCATTTGTCTGTTTACTATAATGAAGACAACTGGATTTGTAATTGTCTATTAAATGGTCTATTAAATAGTGTCATAGCTAGAGGGACCTCAGCAAAAATAATTCAGTTTTTCAATGCTTCACAAACTCTCTCTTCTCACACTGTTCTGAAGCACTTTTTGGGAAGATAGCTTAAAGCGTTCTTTCTTTTTCTAAAAAAAAAAAAAACAAACAAAAAAAACCCAAAAAACTCTTAACCTGAAGGTATGCTGGTGACTTTTTTTTCTCTTGCAATTCAACTCAGTCGATCACATTCCTTTTGTCTTGTCACTGGACTACAGATCCAAAACCACGTTCCTGTGGCCCTATCTGTTGACAGAATGGCTTTTTTCTCCTGGCTTTTTCTGTCCTTGTAAATGAGACTGTCTGGTGCCTCCTGGGTTCCCCCTGGTGCCCTGCACCTATTTCCCAGCCATATCTCCCCACCCCAGCCTTATCTTTCTGTGGCCTCACTGCCACTGATAATGCACTGCATAGGCTCAGGTTTGCTCTCCCGTGCTCCACCATCTGCGGCTCTCCAAACAGTTTTCTTAGAGGCCCATTTTGCATTTGTGCAATCCCTGAATATCAGCATCAGAAGGGGCCTTAGAGAGCAGCTCATCCAGTTAGGTTCCCAAAGAGACAAGTGTCCCACTGACGTACAGAATCTGCTCTTAGGCTGTATGCAGATATACAATAAAAATCAATACTTAGGAATTTGACATTTATTGCTTATAAGTAAAAGTAGCTAATTTTATCTATGACTTCATACCTAAGATAAACACAGAGAAAATCAACTTAAAGTATTTTCTCTTTTTAATTTCAAAGAGAGGTGAGCAAACTTAGGTGGAAGTATTCAAGAAATACCATGAAGCAGGACCTCAGGACTCTGGGAAGGTGGATGAAAGATCACGTGGGGCCCCTCCCTTTACAGTGAGGGAGAGGATGCTTGCTAGACAGCTGGCTCATTGTGAAGGAGTAACACACTCCTGAATTCATTTTCTGGATCTCAGAGAGGTGAGAGCGGCTGCACTGTGGGACTCCGTGGCCAGCACTCCAGTTGCTGTCCAGCTTATGAGCTACTTGGCTTTCAACAGGAAGCCTCCAATAGAGCACGGGGCTTCCTGGAGGGCTGAAGGGCTGCTAAGTAACCAGACCCAGGTCTCCTGCCAGAGCCCTGCAGCCTATGGGAGCACCAGCAAAGCGAAGGCCAGCAGCATGGTGGGCTCTGGGCTTCCTCCTCTTGGCTTGGTTGCATTGATAGTGGCCCTGTGTGACGCCATCAGCATGTGATTCCTCTGCTACCATTGCCCCTCCAGGTCACCATTCCAGGACCAATGACAGGACAGATCATGGAGATACCCAGCTGTATGTGGCTTATATTTTCCCTGCTCTTGCTGTTGTACCCATGAAATCAACCAGGGTTTGCCAGATCCTGTTGGAAACCTGACAGCTACCTTCCTCCTTGCTAGCATAGCTGGCCTTACATTTAGGGGCAAGTTCCAGTGGGTGGACATGGCTGCAGGAAGTCATTCCTGCCCATTCTGCTGTCTTCTGTTTCATCATCAGGTTACCCTGTGGTCCTAACCAATAAGACCTATGAGAAATCCTCTAGGGGTTTCTGTCAAGTTTTTTCCTTTCTAAAAAGAGAGAGAGGAAGCTCCTATCTGCTTGGGATACTCTTGCATAAGGAATGATGTGTAGCATGGTTGCAGTTATTTTCCCACCATCTCTGTATATGGGCTAAAAGGAAGAGAGTCTCTTTACTCTTCCGTGTCCTAGACTTAGTCATGCTCTATCCAAGAGAAAGGTTGATTTCTGACTCTATCCACTTAGATTGTTTTCCAAAAATTGAGCTCTTAAAGAGCTATAGATCACAGGACAGAGATGCCCAGGTATCCATGGTATGCTGAGGACAGCCCTCCCAAAGGTGCCAGGATCTTTTATATCCTGGGGTTAAGTGGTGAGGCTGTCTGTGAGGCCTGTGATAAGCAGGGCCTGCAAGCCTTTTGTCTAGTGTTTGAACATGCCAGAAGCTCCCTGTGCTCTTACATGTGGGAGCCTGCACAGAACACAGAGGTCAAAGCTTGGCAATGACAGGGATACCTGGAGTCAGATTTGCTTTGATTTCAGGAAACTCCTGAGTCCAAGAAGCAAGAGCTATTCCTATCGTACCATATTGTGCAGCTTGTCACGCTCCTTGTTAACAGTCTGTCGGATCTGAAAGCTGAATTCTTTCCAGAGCACGCTCAAATGAGGAGAGTGCAAATCCGTATTCATCCATGACACTTGGGCTGTGACCAGCGGCTCCACATTCTGCGAGGGCCCACCAACCTTTGCCTTCTTCTGACGGAATAGCCATTGGGGTTACCCGTGTCATGCAACATTAGGTCCTTCCTTCTAGAAAGAGCTTCAAGGATAATGTCTTTATCGGCCTTTCGTTTGGTATTATGGCACCATTCGTTACAAGCTGTATTTTGAGTGGCGCCAATTCAGCATTTTAGGATGCTACTCTCTAGTATTCCCTGATGAGTGAGCAGTTGGGGTAGCAGAGCAATTGCCCTCTGCATCCGATTCGGCAATGTCTCTTTCATGGTGTCCTTATCATAATTTATGCTATGATCTTTTTCCCCAAATGATAATTTTATTTCTTGATGAAAATGTCTAGCACGGCCACAGTTTCCTGTCCCCTGTCACATTTTCAGCATAACGTCTTTTATCTTTGAGCAATGTCTTAGATTTACAGGAAAATGATGAAGTAGTACACATTTCTGCATGCCTTCCACCCCCCCCCCCAAATGCACATCTTAAACACGCACAGTGCTTTTATAAGAATGCCTAAGTTAACATGGACATGTGCCTCTTAACTAAATTACACTTTATTTGGCTATATATAGTTCGGACTCTTTTGCCACTGTCCTCTTCCTGTTCCAGAATCCAGTCCATGATTCCATGCTGCATTTAGCCTAAGTCACATTTAATTTTATTTTTGAGACAGTTCCTTTTTTCCCATCCTGTCTTTAGCGCACAGCTTTCAGTCATGTATCATGTTCATCTTGTGGCCTTCTAGCCACGAAAATGTCATTCCTGTCACTGAATGTAGAAGTCGTCTCAGATAATGTCTCCTTAATAAAGTTCCCAACTTCTATAGAGTATCTGCAATGATGGTAAAACTTTGACAAAATTTGAAGACTGTCTGGGCCATGTGCCAGATCTTTATTGCGGCTTCCAAATAAAATTTGGTGAGCTATATCCCCTAGAGAGCTTGTATGTATATGCTCAGGAGTGAAAGGATCTTTCTTTGCATGCAAATTTATAAATTACCATATTCTTTCTTGTTTATGGGCCAAAAGGTTAGGAGGAAAATGGATTTGTATTTTTATCTTTTCTGTGAAAAGATTAACACACCCTGCCTTTAAAATGCTCTTAATAGTTTTTAATATCCATACTTTCCTATATGATTGTCTCTGTAATCCAATTGGGAAATTAATTGCTTGAGCTCGTAAGTTTCTGAGTACAAGACATAGAAAGGATATCAGCACATAATTCTGTTTGATGATATGTTGAGATAGACTTCTTCTTGGAATTGATTTTTGGGTCCAGAGACTGGAACTGTGATCTCCTTTGTGATGGATGGAGTCTGGCCTTGCTGTCTGACATCAGCGATCCACATTCATGCTACGTCTACATTTGCCTTTAGAAAAATCATAAAACAAAATTACAAAGTAAAAGAGACTCCTATAATCAATTATTTTGTTCTTGTGACACCCCATCTGACCCAGCAGTTCTGTTTCTCACTGAATTGCCAGACTTTTCACGTAGATGTGTGTGTGTGTGTGTGTGTGTGTGTCACTATTATTACGCTAGCAACTTAGAGAATCTTTCCAGATAACATTTGATAATGGGCATCCAGCTCAGTCTAATCCTCCTGGGTATAAATAACATAGCATTAGCCATTGGTCCTTTGCTTCGCTGTGTCTTTTTTTTTTTTTTTTTAAACGTGTGTGTATACATTCTGCTTGCAGCTTTGTGACAGTTTTTGCTTGGTTTACAAAGCCTTCAGATGTGGCTATAATGTCCACTTGACTCTAGAGGAAGCTAGCTTCTTTTACCATGCCTTTAGACCCCTGATTTAAAATCCATTTTTTTATTTGAGCTTTCTCAACTGCCCCGCAGAGACACAACTTTCCCCCTCTGCAAGTCCCAACCCCACTCCACACCTGCACCTACAAGCAGACCTGCTGATTTTTCATGCAATGCAAATTGCTTCGTTGCGTTCCCCAGTCCGCCCTCACTGTGCTGTCTCTGTGCTCCTGGGGCCCATACCTTAGCTGGTGAGTACTGTTTGCCCCCTTAAGCCAGCAATGAGGAGTGCAGCTTCTGGGGCATCTATGATGTGCCGGATGCTGCCCATTCCCTCTTGGACCTTGTGTATCTCCTGCACACCTTTATGAAAAGCTTTTTCCCTTCCGGCCCTTTTGCATGAAGGTAACAGGCTTGGTGAGATCTCAGACAGCTGCCCTGGGTCATGCAGGTCATCAGTGAGTGAGCCAAAAGCAGAGCCCACATTAGTTAGGATTCTAGAAATTTCATCTCATTTTCTCCTCAAAGACCAGACCTGTAGCCACACAATAAATGTAGCCCAGTGAACCCACAATAAATATTTTTAACTCGTCAATCTAATGTACTTTCTTAAGCAAGGAGGGACCTGCTCTCCTAAAGTATATTGTAGCTGCATAATATAGGTACTCAGTCTATTGTTTAACTGCCCCAGGATCATTGAATGACTTTATTGTATTACCCGCTGTCATTCTTACATTCTGAAATTGATTTTTGAGCAGTGAAATCTTCCTTTCAATGGAATAATATTATGTTACGATGCCGCCAGATCCTTCCATCTCACATAGGCAAGGAGGAATCTCGCTCAACTCTCGGAGGCCTCTGATGATATTCTTTGGTCATATGAGCTCTGCGACCCCCTGCCCACAACCCTCCCCCGGCACTGTGGCTCTCTCTACAACGGCATAGCTGATGTGGCTGCCCGGGAATGGCTGGGTTCCCCTTTGAACTGAGCAACTACAGCCAAATTTGCTGGTGGTTGGGGAAACCTGATTTTCCTAGCATTAATGTGGGTGATTGTGGGGGCAGAGGGAGGAGAGGGAAGAGGGACCGGCCCAGTGGGCGGTGGGCTAGTGCCTACGCCTTTGGTTCTCCTGTGAGTCAGCAGAGGAGTGAGTTGGGCCCTGCCCTTAACGATTGCTGCTGTCTCCTTATTCACCCCAGCATGGCTGTCTGAGGGTCCAGAGCCAGGTGGCCCTCGGCAGGATGTGGTTTCCTGGGTTCTAGCATGAAAGACATCAGATACCTCTACTGGATCTCAAGAAGCAGAAGAGGGCCAGGGCTAAGGGAATGGTCCAGAAACCCTCCCTCCCTCCCGGACAGAGGCCGCACATATCTTGGCAGGAAAAGAACCAGACCTTTGCATGCAGCTCCCTGCACCGACACAGACGTAGCGATGGTCATTCTGGAGCAAATCTGCTGTTTTGGTCCTCTGTGAGCAGTGAAGTTTAGACAGGTGGCCTCGGGTCAGTGATTTCTCCAATGCTCTGTCTTTTGTGACACCAACTGTTGCCTGAAGAGATGGTTTATTTCCTTCGCCTTTTATCTAATTGCCTCCTCCCCATTTAAGGCCCTCTTGGTTAAACTTTGTGCCTATTCAAGGTGAGACTGTCACACAGACACCCTTCCACATAAAGATCTAGTTTGAAAAATTCTTCCTGATATTTTACCTTGGTGAAGTTTTTTTGTTTTGTTTTTCAGTTAGGAATTAATCTCTAGAAGGACTTAGCTGGCATAGTCTTGCTTGCTCTTGGTTTAAGGGTGAGGGTAACTCTTGGTTTTGCTTGGTGACAAAGGCAGGAGTAGCATGAGAGTAAAGCTCACAGCACATGCCTGTCCATTTGACTTGTTTCAAAGCCTCATTGGGCTTCTGATTTGATTTTCATGTCATGCCTCACACAGTGGGCCTCGGAGCAATGAGCTGCTTGGGGTCGTAGGCGAATGTGCTGGGAAGAGGACTTGGCTCTCCTGCCCGGCCTGGTTCTAAACTCACTTCCGGGAAGATACATCCATGCTGCACTGTTTGGGGACCCACAAAGATATCCCATGACACCCAGTGCCCTGTAGCTGGCATTAGCAAGATGCAGGGTGATGGCCCGTGAAGTCCTCCCCATTCTTCCGATAGATCTGGTTTCGGAGGGTCCCGACTTTCTGCTGTGGCAGCCACCGGGGGAAGTCTCTGCAGTGTGGACTGTAAAGACCGCTGCTCCCAGCAGCCCAGGCAGGGACAGAAATTAATCTGGCGACAGTGCTTCGAGGTGGTCTCCCCTTCTGCCCACCCCGTCCTCTCTCTTGCCTGCCACGCCTTTCCTCGTCTGAGTACATGCTGGTTTCCCTCCTGTAAGGCTGAGTTCTACCCTCGCTCATGTTCCTCTGCAGCGAGCAAGTGTTTGCTGTCTAGGTCTGAGGCTGGTGGGGGCAGGGCATCCAGGAAGAGCTGGGGGGGCTTGGCGGGAACAAGTGGGTCTTGGCTGTCGATTGAATTCCAGTGGGAAAAGCTGGAATTGCAAACAGGAGAAATTCCTGCGCACACACTTGCCTAACATCAGGCTAATGCAGAGAGACAGGGAAGCCGTGGGCTCCAGGCACTCAGAAGGAGCTCTCAGCGCTCAGCAGGGCTGAGGTCCACCGCAGGCCCTCCCGGAGGTGGGCAGGTGGGCACAGAACCATTGCCAAACGCGCCGTCCTGAAGGTAGGCGTTGGCAGGCAGCAGCCTGGCAAGGTGCTCACCGGGCACTCGGCAAAGGATGGCGAAAGCTGACGGCTCCACAGACCTGCCACGCGGGGGCAGCAGCTCTGAATCTGCCACACGACAAGCCACTCTGTCACCAGCACACACAACTCGCGTGTTAACAGATGACTCCTCAACCATCAAACAGTTTTGGGGAGAAAATTCTATTTTAATGTCAGCCGCAAGTTTCCATCCACACTCCTATTCCAGTTTGTCTCTGGAAAGCAATCCATGTACTTAGGACTTGGTGTGAGAGTAATTCATAAAGCATACAAGTCACAGGGTGAAATAACTCAGAAAATCACAGTACACGGGCGATTTTCTGAGTGGATGAAACCGGGCTTACAGTTTAGGTGTGAATATTCGAGCTAAATTAAGTCATGAAAGAAGATAACACCATGTACCATCATTTTAAAGTAATTTAATCATGAAAACTAAAAATTTGGAAGAAAGCAGATATTTTACTTAATAGAAACCATCTGTACCGTACAGTAGGCAAATTGTGCAAAAACGAATAAAACTGTCTCACGAGGAGAGTGGCTCCGGCGCCGGCTTAGGTAATGAAGATGTATATGTGCCTCTTAGCATTTGCATTGTCTATTAGAGGGGATAAATCGCACCAGAGTCTAAGTGAAACAGTTACAAATTTTATTATCATCATATGACTGATGAGAAACGCAGCAATAGAACTAGTGCGCAGGACAGGGGTCTGCTCCAAAGTCCACATGGCTTTCCACTCTGGACCAGTTTTCACCTTTACTGAGTTTGGGACACAGGGATTTTTGTTGTTGTTGTTGTTTATTTATTTAGCTTGGCCTTGATGCTATTGTTGCAGCGGCCACTCCCCCACCAGAACCATCTTTTGACTTGCTCAGGCTCCACGCGTGCCATTTGATTTGATTTGGTTCCACCAGGGACGATGCTAATTTAAAGACTCCTGGAGCAGCTTGTGTGTGTGTGTATGTGTGTATGTGTGTGTGTGTGTGTGTGTGTGTGTGTCCCTTGTGACTTTTGGAAGCAGGCGGAAGATCCACAACAACACGTCCCTCCCTCCTGTGGACCCGCATCCAAAGGCTCTGATCTGACAGGGCACTTTTGTTCTCTGGGAGCAGGGGCTGGCTCCCTCCCTCCCAGTCGCTGAAGGTCGAGTGGCCACATTTTTCAAAACAGGCACTTGTTCCTAATCTGCAAATTAACTAAATAATCACAACTGCTAATTATACAGTATCAGACCCGGAATATATAGGGCTTGAGTAATAATCAGCTTTTTAAATTAAGTTGGTGACAACCACTATTAGCTGCTGTGATTTGATAATCCCAATAAATGTGCACATTTTAAAAAGGGGCTCTTTGTAATTTTTTTTCCCTCAGCATTTGCAACTGAATCTGTTAATGAAAAGAGAACACAACAGTTTTATGTTACAAATGATGCCATAATAGGTAAATAAAAGGGCTCTTCCAGGCACTGAAGGATCAGGATGCCACAAATATGAATTGGAGACAGAGGCAAGAGTGAAATTTGAAATCAAGTTTCCATTTCTGTGTGTTCAGACAAATTAAGTCCAGAAAGACAATCTGATTCTTTTTGTATATTAAGTATTTTGGGGCAATAAGAAAGAAATCCCATTAACAAATATGTAAAGTAAAAATACCTCCCCTAAGATTTAGACTTTGGCAAATTTAGAACAAATGAGATGCAATTTTCTACCTCATATGCTTGCCTGTTTCACCTAATATTATCATAATACATTGGCTCCAACAGCAGACCCGCCAGCAGGGTAGTGGGGCCCACCTGGGCGGGGACACAGCATGGGGACTGGGTCCCCATTTTCCACTCCCATTCCCGAGGGCTTTGTGGCTTTCTGAGACCGCAGGGGGAGGGCTACGCAGTGGAACGTCCTGCTGTTCAAAGTCTGCTCCCCATGCTCCTCGGGAGCGCTGGGGGCGCCTGAGGACAAGGACATTTGTGTGTGCACCTGGGGAGGGGTGGTGTGTCCTGAGCTCAGGACTGGGGCATGGGAGAGCCCCTGGGGACCCAGAAGGGACACTGCCTTTGAGAGGACTGCTGCTTCCTCCTGCCTCTGATTCCCCACAGCCAATAACATTTTTTTCTTTTTTAGTGGTCAATTGAAATTTTATGGCAAAGTTATTTAAAAGAGACTATAGAAGAACTAAATGAGGGAAGGATGATGGAAACGCTGCCTTTCTTTTAAATAATTACTCTTGATAGCAATTTGAACTAATTTGCATTAAAGACACCCATTTAATGAAGCTGCTGAAAATGGGGACTTATTGTGTACTGTTGCACAGGATCCCAGGACTTTCCACATCCACACTTAGTTTAAATTATGGACGCAGCACAGGTCGTTATTACCTGCACATAAGCCTGGCGCACGCTTATTTTAAACTGCCTGAGCAATGACGTCATATTGCGTTTTATGACAAGGGCTCCGTTCTCACAATCACACTTGCCACATAGAGTGCTTTCCAGGCAGGGAGACAAGGGCAGAGGTTGGGGCCAGGTTTCAGGCTCTGACTTCCTGTGACCTTAGACACTCTCCTTTATCTTCGCGCTCCAAAGTTATCATCTAAGCAGGAAGGTTCTTCACAAAATGCTTTCATCTCTTCACTCTCTGAGGCCCGAGCAATACACAGATACATCTAGAAGTGGGTGTTACTCTTTATCAGAATTTTGATAAATAGTTTAAGATGCTGAGGGAGCGGAGACTGGCTCTGTGCCTTGCTGGGAGCTGGTGGATAATTATAATTAAAGATAATTATTGCCTTCTCCACTCAAACCAAGACGGGGTGAGTTGGGCAGTCAGGTGGGGACGATCCTCTTGCCTGTCTCTCTCCTCAGCTTTACTCTACATTAATTGCTCTTTGCCTTGCATTTTTATTTCATAAAAAAGAGAGGCAAAGATTCTAGTGTGGTTATAATCTGGAAACCACTTGGACCCCTGTTATTTTTCCTTCATTATTTTCTCCTTTTCTGCCTTCCCCCTCCTCCTTTGAAAACATTTTAATCTAAAATTTGGAGAGGAAAGGAGTTAACATGGAAAGAAAACTAGGTGTCTTCTTCTTCTTCTTCTTCTTCTTCTTCTTCTTC
>PVJA010039470.1:0-19079 GCA_004027025.1 Myocastor coypus | reverse complement strand
AAATAAAATAAAATAAAATAAAATTATACTACAGAGCTACCATGATAAGATCAGCATGGAACTGGCAAATGAATAGACTTGAGGGCCAATGGAATAGATTAGAAGATGCAAAAGTAAATACAAACACACTCAGCCACCTTATTTTTGAAAAATGAGCCAAACATATTTACTGGAAGAAAGATAGCCTCTTTAACAAATGGTGCTGGAAAAACTGGCTCACCACATGTCGAAAACTAATATTTGACCTAGGTCTATCACCATGCACTAAAGTAAAATCAAAGTGGATTAAATATCTAAATATTAAAAGAGAAATCCTAAACCTCTTAGAGGAGAAAGTCGGTGGAAGTCTTAAAGAGATCAGAATATGCAAAGAGTTCATGAACAAGAATCATAATACACATTTAACACGCGAAATAATCAACAAATGGGATCTTCTCTGGCTGAAAAGTTTTGTCTTGTCAAATAAAATTACCAACAGGGTGAAAAGACAACCCAAAAATTTCTTAAAAAATTTAAGTAAATATTCAGACAAAGGTCCTCTGTGTAGAATTTATAAAGAACAAAAACCATTAGGGTTTCAAAATTCAAAGATCTAATCAAGAAATGAGCATCTGAGATGAAGACACACTTCTCAGAGAAAGAAATTCAACAAATCTATGAATACATGTAGAAATGCTCCACATCACTAGCCGCTTGCGAAATCCAAATCAAAACAACACTTACATACCGTCTCACCCCAGAAAGAATGGCTACTATAAAGAAATCAAGCAAAAATGAATGTTGGAGAGGCTGTGGGGGAAAAGGAACCCTTCTCCACTGCTGGTGGGAATGCAGACTGGTGCAAACATTATGGAAAGTAGTGTGGAGACTCCTTACAAAACTAGAGCTGGAAATGCCATTCAATCCAGCTATCCCCCTACTGGGAATTTTTCCAGAAGTGTGAACATCATATCATAGTGATATCTGTGCATATATTTATAACAGCATAATTTGACATAGCTAAATCCTGGAAACAACCAAAATGCCTGTCATCTGAAGAATGGTTGAAAAAGATATGATATTTTCGTAAAATGAAATACTATTCAGCTATAAGGAATGATAAACTAGAAGACTTCGTATATAAATGGATGTATCTTGAACATACACTCATAAGTGAAATAAACTAGACCTACATATGCAAATATTGAAAAGCCTCCCTAGTTTAAAGACTCAAAAGAGTAAATAAGTAAATCAGTGAATAAATAAATAAATTTTGAGCGGCACCAGGAATCAATCTCAGGACCTTGGTTTTTCTGCAGTCTCAATCCCTATAATTTCTTTTTTTTTTTAGAAGAATAAATTAAATATAAAACGCAATTGGAAGAGTTTAAAAAATTAATGTTCTTTGAAAGTGTTAATGTTTAATTGTTTGATCAGCCTTACATACCTGTGTCTGTTGATCTATACTGATTTGATGATAAAAATATGTAATGCAACCATTGTTAAATTTTTTCTTGTTTTGATATTCTGTACTATATGTACTCTTGTCTCTGCTTTTTTTCTATTTTTGTTTCTGTCATTTTTACTCTTAAAACATGATAAACAATTATAAAAAATAATAAACATGACTATCAGACTGCCTACCATAAGTATAGATTAAAATTACATTGAATATAAAAAAAATAAAATAAAATAAAATTACATTGAATATATAGTTTCTCTACAAGTACAAGTTTAAAAACTGAAAATACACACATATAGAAAATAAAAAAAAACAAAAAGAAACGTCAAGAAAACTTAGAAAAGTATCAAAAGAAAGAATGATAAAGCAATTCTTACAAGAAGAACAATTAAAATTTATACATTAGGTATTCAAGTAAGCAGATTAACAATTGTACAACCGAGAAACAAAATTCAAGGAATATAAATTAAATGGTAAGCATAGAGTAAATTTGGCAAAAGGCAAAAAAAACCCTATTTTATCCTTTAGAAACTGCATATTATTCTCAGAAACCGCTACTTTTTTAAGGATCTTAAAAATATTAAGGCCCTGGAAAAGTAGTAGGATGTCAGAATAAATTGAATTATTTCTATACTATAAAGCTGTAAAGTTAAGCAGTCTTGCAGGTTCTACATCTTGAGCTCCTAATACCTGCTTAATAGGCTGCATCAAATGCCTCCAGGACTTTTGATGAAAGAAATCTGTTTTCCAACCATACTTCTTGCTATCACTCAGGAAACAGTGTCCTTCAGAATGAAAGCTAGGAACAGAAATAATGTCCTGCTTTCCACAACTCTTACTCTTGCTCACTCATTCACACAAAGGTGAATGGCTTATTTCTAGTAGCTGCAAGCAAGACAACTGTCTAAATTTTACCTCTTGATTCATGGGGTCTCACACGAATTCTTATGTGTTTTAGATGAGCTATACATTTAAGAGAGCTAGATTTTTGCTTTGTTTTAATTAATTGCTTGCATTGTCTTAAACAATAATACAACTAATTAATATCTTAAACAATATTTAAAGTGTATATAAATGTGTTAGCAACTCAGTGATCTATACACAATCTTCTATAATACAATACTATAGAATAAATATAAGAGATAAGGAATTGGCAGATACTGTTTGACCTCTAGTCTATAAGTGTTTTACCTGCTACCCTGAGATCAAGATTTCCATTTCTCATAAGGTATATACTTATTCCTAGCTAAATGTGAAGTCTTTATGAAACATAATAAGTTTGTCATGCCATGTTGCATATTGTGATTATTATTGGTTCACCAAGAAAATATTCATTTAAATTTTAAAAAGTAGAAATGAATTAAAATTTATAGCTAGAAATACAGTAACTGTTGAAAATTTGTTATGTAGTATTAATGAAGGTTGCTGGTTTTGGCATTGTTGTTCTTTAAAATAAAAGCGTAAAGCATGAATATACAATGAATACTTAATATTTTGAAAAGCTTATTACAATAAATATGTGCTTTTGCACTCAAAGTTGAGTAGTTTCACTATCTTGAATGGATTAATGGTATTGTGTCTTTTGCTGTAATAAACTTAAGAATTTAAAGAGTCACTTTATCTTTCATCTTCTCCCTTCAATCAAATATTTGTGACAATTTCTGTGAAACAGAAACAAAATGGATCATCATCTACTTGATGCACTAGATCTGGCGCCATGCAACTTCCAGCTCGTCTGGGAAGTGATCATAAAAGATAGACATTTCAAACCGATTCAGGCATCAAAGCAGACACAACCACGCAACAAGTAACATTCGTGGCAGGGGACTTCCATGGCTTCTTTACAATGTGACAAGAAAATGGGATAAGCATGATTTAAGAAAGGGGAAATATTTCAAGGAGACGTAAGGGCAATTTGTCTCTTATTTAATGAACTTTCTTAACTTCAGCATCATTGCATTTGTTATCACATCTTAAAAAGTGTAATGCACTATCTAGGAACGCATTCGATTTCACTAGACCTTGAAACATTATTAAATTATAAATGTTTATATATTTTCTTATGTTATATATAATAATAAAAGTTATATATTTTCTTATGTTACACACTAGCCATTTAAGTATTTGGTACAGGGTCTCACTACACAGCTCAGCCTCATAGTGATCCTCCTGTTTCAGCTTCCTCAGTGCAAGGATTACAGGCATATGCAACCACATTCAGTCTTTGTGGCCAACTAGGCACAGCTGGAGTGAGGCCAACATGGCATATGGTGCCAGGGATCAAACTCAGGTTCTTGCACTTGCCAGGCAGGCATTTAGTCTGCTAAGCTACCTCCGTGAACCTACACTAGTCATTAAATAAGAGATACCAACTAAATAAAATTTAAAAGAACAAAGATTTGTGAATATTGAGTAGAAAGACGCTCAAGAATTTGCATTGTTGAGCTGGGCGCGGTGGCTCATGCCTGTAATCCCAGCACTCGGGAGGCTGAGGCAGGAGGATTGGTGAGAGTACGAGACCAGCCTGGGCTACAAAAGTGAGCTCAAGGCTAGCCTCAACTGCATAGCGAGACCCTGTCTCAAAAAGACAAAAAAAAAAAAAAAAAATTTGCATTGTTTTATTTATTGCATTGTTTTAGAATAAGGAAGAATAATCTGCAATTTTAACTTCATAAGTAATATCTATGTCAAGAAACATGTATTTATGTATTTATTTAATTTATTGAGTTATTTGATATAGAGTCTTGCTATAAAATTCAAATTTGTCGTAACTATTCTTCCTCAGCTTCCCCACCATTGGTATTACAGGCACCTACCACCATGCCCAGTTTGGGGGTCAGCACAGCATCCCATACCAGGGATCAAACCCAGGTCCTTGCATTTGCCATACAGGAACTTACTACCGAGCTATCTTCCTAGCGCAGGAGTATTTATTTAAAATCTCTTGGGTTCTGTTTTTGAGAAGACATAATGTATAGTTAAGCAGGATTAAATAGAAGAAGCAGATTTTTTTTATTTATCTTTTTTATTACTTTTAATAAGAAATATCAATATAATAGTTTCAGAACACATTAGTAGTACATTCGCAATAATTGACACCTTGCATATTGTCCTTATAATAGTAATATAGAGCACAGGGTGTGGACTTTGATATATTTTCTAATCGATACTGGTAAGGAAAAAAAAAAGAAAAAAAAATTCTTTGAACTGAGAGGAAGTAGATGTATACATAGTCCAATGTTCCATAATTGAAGTTGGTTACTGGTGAAACTGGCAATGTTGGAGGCTGCTGATTAAAGCCTCTTATAGCTCACCCTACAAGTCTAGTTCTGCGTTTTATGCCTCATAATTAAGCTTTTCTGCCAGGTGATCAAGGGCAAGTTAAAGCAAGACCTGTATAACAAAACATTCATCTTTGTATCTTCCAATGACAAAGCCCCTCAAGGATTAACTTTGGAACCATGTACAGTGCTTTGTAGAACTGTTGTCAGTGTCAGCCTTTGGGATGAGTCACAGCCATTGCTTGACCAGTTTGCTTTCTGTGAAAGCCTGACAGAATTTTTTTTCTCTGGGTGACTCTCTTTAGATGCACTATAGTTTATTTATCCCTTTCTTCTAAGATTCCATAGTCTCCTTGACCAGAAAATTTGGGACATCTCTGAGTTATAGGATAGTAAAGCACAAATTCTCTTGTACGTGATGTATCTTGATTCTTTTATTCTCATTCCCCTCCTCTCCTTTAATCCTGTTTCCCCTCCTTATTTACAAAAGCTTTTTTTCCTATTCTTTCCTTTTCATGTCCCTTTTTCCTTCCCTCCCCGCCACTCCCTTGTTTCCCTTTTCATTTGACCATTTCTTTCCATTTCCCAATATTTGTATACATTTTGGTCCTTCTTTACAACTTCAGTTTCTTACACCACAGAGACAATGTGGTGGGGTTTTTTTTGTTGTTGTTGTTGTTGTCTTGTGATGTGGTGTTTAAACATGTGTCTGATTTATTTCACTTAAGAGTATGATCTCGGGGCTAGGAGATAGCTTCATGGCACAAGTGCCTGTCTGGAAAATTCAAGGTTGTAAGTATGAACCCCGGTCCCAGAATAAAATAAATAAATAAATAAATAGAGTATGGTCTCACAGTGCCTACAGTGCATATTTACTTAGAAATGGCTCTATCTTTCTTTGTGGTTGAACAGTACTCCATTATGGGGGAAAAAAAAAAAAAAAAAAAAAAAAAAAAAAAAAAAAAAAAAAAAAAAAAAAAAAAAAAAAAAAAAAAAAAAAAAAAAAAAAAAAAAAAAAAAAAAAAAAAAAAAAAAAAAAAACCTCACTTACTCTTTACGCATTCATCTGTTGTTGGGCATTTGGACTATTTCCAAGATTAAACAAATTGTGCTGCTGTAAACATTGGTATGCATATATTGTTGTGCTATGATGATTTTAATTCTTTTGGGAAAACACTAGGAAGGGAAATAGATGGGTCAAATAGAAACTCTAGTATTAGTGTTTTTAGGAATCTCCATACTGATTTTCAGTGGTTACATAAACCTAGAGTCCCATCAACATTAGAAGATTCCTTTCTCCCTCAGCACTTCCAGCATCTGTTATTGGTTGATGTCTTGATAATAGTCATTTTTTCTTGGGTGAAATGGAATCTGAGCATTGTTTTAATTCACCTTTCTTTCTTTTTTATGAGCAGAACATATTTATTGAGGGAAAGAAAGCTCCTGTCCATGAGAGGGACAAGAGGGGGTTCCCAAGTGGGTGTCTCCTAATTCACCTTTCTTGAATGACTAGTGTCTCAGTTACTTTTCTCTTGCTGATGGGACAAATATCTGACCTTCAAAATGAAGGAAGGAAAGGTTTAGCTAGCTCACAGTTACTAGAGGTTTCAGTCCATACTCTGGACCCAAGGCAGACTGGCACATGGCAGAGAGCAGCCTTTCATGGTGGAGGCAAAGAGCAAGAGCAAATGGGAGGGGCTGGGGAGATAGCTTTGTGGCACAAGTGCCTGCCTGGCAAGTGCAAGGTCATGAGTTCGAACTCCGGTCCCGCGGAGGGCGCGCAGGCTTTGCTAGCAGTGGGTCGGGTCGGGGCTGGAAAAGGAAGTTAGTCCAAGAAACAGAATTAGATGTGAAACAAAGTAAGTGATAAAAACTATTTACTTAGATGACAAATATTGTTGCCATTTTACTCAAATTTTACTCTAAGATTGACATACAACTATGATGAGGAAAACCTAGAAGGAAAAATTAATGTTCTTATATGATAGGTAAATACTTAGTGTATAACAGTTATAGACCAATAATTATACACTAGCTTGTAAACCTCATCTTACCCAAATTCTGAAAGTTCCACTTAGAAACATGAACAAAAATATTTACTGAAGCATTACTTTGCTGTTATGAATTGGAGGCAACCTTTTCATCTATAAAGAAGAATACATAAATGGTATATGGAATATTATTTAGTAAGAAATAACAAGGAGTTATACATGTATAACCATAAAATTGCAATAAATATAGAATAGTGCTACCTGAAAAAATTAAGAAACAATAATTATGAGTATACATGCATCTCTGCATACAATTTTATTATAATTATAATTAGGTGCTATTTCTGTAAGATAATACATAAAAGATGTATTAAGGTTTTTAATTACATATGTGTGAGTAAATCTCTAAATAAAGAAAAAAATCACCTTTGCATGCTATGTAGAAGTTATTGAGAAATTCAGCCACTGAAATGGCCCTTAAATATTTTACAAACATAATTTCCATTTATAGACAAAATGACATTAATTTATTTATAATTATTAAATGCTTAATATGCTTATTAAATGACCCAAATGTGCTATGTTGTATATTGATATGAAAGAATACAGTAGTGAATAACAGAGAAAGCTCCTTGTTTGCTAGAATTTAAATATAAAGGCTACAATCACCAAAAAATATAATATAAATAATAAGACTTAAAGTACTAAGATCATTTCATAAATATCAAGTAATAACTTTTAATACATCAATGTTTGAAAGTTATAGTTATATAAAAATTTTGAAAGATTCAAATGAAAAATATATAATATTATTTTATTTATGAAATTATAAAAACCCATTATAGATGTCATGGAAGTAAAGAATTATGAGTAACAGATAATAGTAAGTTAACCCTCAAATATGAACCCTGATAAATATTTCATACAAAAAATAAAAAAGAAATATTCCATACATATTTTTGAATGTTTCAGTAATCAATGATTCTCCTTTCATTAAGCTCACTTAAAGAATGTGCATTTAAAATGCTGAATTGGTAAATCTCTGATAAACTCTGAGGATTTCACTCTACTAGATGAAGTTGTTAAAATTCAAGGAAAAAGATATAATTGTTAAATATAAGATGTAGGAATGTAACACCTAACGTTTAAAGATGTTAAAAATTTAACATTTCTAAAATTCAGCATGAAATATCCATAAACTAAAGTCAGCTCAGTGGCTGGGGAGATAGTTTAGTAGAATAAGCACTTTCCCAGCAAGTGCAAGGGCCTGAGTTCAAACTCTGGTTCTGCAAATAATTAAATTAAATTAAATTAAATTAAATTAAATCAATTCAAAGAGAATTATTTCCCATTGAGCACTTTCCATCAGTGAGGTGGAAAATAATTTGGGCATTTATAATAGTAAAATTAATTATGACAAACATTTCTTACTTTTTAACTCTTTGAATCTTAAAAATTTCACAATAAATTAATAATTCTATGGTTTCATTGTAACTGCATAAATAACAAGAGGCAAAAATTTTAGAATAAGCTTTCTGCATTGGTGTAATGATTCTGCTGAGTTCAGAGTAAGGCACTGACTTGATAATAGGAAGGTTAGTATTTGTAATATATCTTGAAATTGGCATTGGCCAATAGAGTCATAATTAAAAAGGAACAATTGCAAATATTATGTAAAACTACATTCTAACAAATTAGTTCATGTATACTGGAGCATAAGTGACCCAAATTATGACTATTGACCAAAGGAATGATTTCTTGGAGGTAGTAAGAGGATATGTTATTTTAAAAAATATATTTTATAATGATGTATATCATTCATATGATTATGATGTCATATAAGTCATATAGTAGTGTGTATATTAGACATAAGTATACTATTTTACAGTTTTAGACACAAATTTTCCTTTTGTTAGTTCAGGTTCTATTCTTTAGACAGACAGAAGAAAGCCTTGTATACAAAGCTTCCAATTATCTAGGAGATGATCCTAAAAGACCAGATTGGAGAAGTGGAGACCATAAAACAAGAAAGCCAATGAAGCAAACACCATTGAGTTGGCCAACATTGTGTCTGCCTGATCTTATGAAATGGTTTCTCAGCTCTATTCACTTCTTCATAACATACAGGAGTTCAGAAACACACTCTTCTGTTTGCCAGTGTGTTCAATGATAGTCCTTGCCAATTGGAATGTGAATTGGAAGATAAGATGGAAAGTGAAAAAGCCACGTTCTCCTTTCTCTCTGCTTCCAGGTGGCATCTGACTTTCATCCTGCTCCTGTTCTGTTAACTGTTCTCTCTTAAGCAGACTGTGATCACAGCCTGGCAAGCAGTTTCTTTCTGCAGCAACTACTAGCAATTATGTTACTATTCCATGTACAATGAGCCTAATTAAATACAACTCAGACACCAGAACGAGGATTTGTTCTACTAGGACAACCAAAATACCCATCACTTCCTATATAGCAGATTTAATTAACTCAATTGTACAGTATTCTTCAAATGTTCCAGAGAATCACAGTTATTGTGGGCTACCCTGTGACAAAACAAACAAACAAACAAACAAACAAAAATGAACAAAACAAAAAAGGTAGTTAAAATAGTCTTGCAGCACTTCTCATAAGGACAGAAATGACTACTTATTATATTTTTCTGAAAGGATTCATGAAGAAAGCATTCTTTGCTTCCATGTCTAGTTTCTGATCTAACTTAGGAAAGATGCCACTACAACTGCACCTGGAATAACCACTTAATTTCCACATGCTTAAGATTACGGATGACCACAGTCCCAACCCCAAATCCATTTGGTACTTTAGAGGGCCACATAAGTGCATGCAATGGCAACAATGTATCTGTATGACAGTCTTCTCTAGTATCACTTGGTGAGAAAGTCCCACAAATTATCATCAGAAGATTGGGAGGGAAGTTTCTGCCTTTTCTAAGATTCCAATCCTTCATAGGAAAAGAAATTAGAACCCCTATAGCTACATATCTCTACTCCAGTTATGCAGTTGAATGCCAGTACTGTCCCACTGTAACACAGATTTGAAACAGGTCTCCATTTACCCATGAGCTCACTCTAACTATATGGATAAGCTGACCTCTTGAACCTTTCTTCCAACTGTATCAGCTGATCCTAAAATATCTAGCATTCATTTCACCCATGGCAACAGTGTGGTTGAAAATAGGTACGTAGAATTTTACTGAAAATATGTAGGGATACCTATTGTTTAGAATTATGATATTTTAGATCCTTTTCCAGAATGAACCAGGCAAATCCTGATCAATAGACCATGGATTTGACTAAAGGCTTAGCTCAGAAACTAAACAGGGATTGAAATTTTCCATTTTAGTAGGTGGCTAAAATCTTTACTTTTTAGAGACACAGATTTTTCTAGTGATACATCGTGAAGGAAGTCCTATACAGCTGCTCACCCACATCATACCAGGAACAAAGTTATATTAGACATTGCCATGAAAGCCTGAAAACCACAGACCTTGCCACTTCAGTGTTACTGATCAGAATAGTAATTCTGTACATCAGTGCCCTGGTAGTTAAGTCCTATCATCTGGATCAGCTTATGTATTTTATCATCATCATCATCATCAGCATCATCATCATCATCATCATCATCATCATCATTATGTATTTACTAGAGGGTCGCACTACACAGATGGGACTCATAGCGATCCTCCTGTTTGCTAGGCTCCCAAACTCTGGGATTACAGGTGTGTGCCACCATACCCAGTCTCATTTGCTGTCTCAGCTTATCCTGGGGGCAAAGCAGGCACAGAAGTGAGGGGATCAAACTCCAGGCCTTAAGTCTGCTTAAGCAGGTGCTTTAATCTGAGGAGCCATCTGGTCTGCTTTGATTCTGTTCCTTTATAATTGAGTCATTATCATTGAAATTAGAGGGTCTCAGGCTTGTTTTTATTCTTCGATTTGTGGTGATTGGGATTGAACACTGGTTTTCATGTGCGTCAGGCAAGCTTTCTACCACTGCATTGTAATCACAGCCCCAAGAAGTCCAGTTTTTATCACAGTCTGCTACTAAGAAATCTGAACTGCAACAGAATGGAAGCAATGAGCATATTAAAGGTTATGGACTTTTGTTAGCACACTATCCCTGTAATTAGGATTTGTTCTTTGTCTCTTTCAAAGAGCATCAAATTACAAGTTTCTGGAAAGAGTTTCTATAACACCAGACTCTACTATACCTTATAATCAATCACTCTTATTCATCCCAAAGGGATAGTCGGGTATGCCCAGTTTCTACAAGGACAACTTTAATCTGAATGTATGCAAGTATCTCCGAGCCAAATACTACAAATATATTGTTAGACAGTTCTTTCTGTTTGTATCATGAATAATGCTTCCTGGATGAGGTTACCTGTAAACCTGTCTACAGCTGCTGATCTGGAAGTAAAAAAGACAGTCCCACATGAATCTCACAGAAAACAAGCACTGTTTTGTGAGGCAAATGGTTTAGTCCCCAGGCAATGAGGAACCTTTTCAATTCTAATGATGGAGAACAATCTACTTAGCTTTGAAAAGTTGTAACAAGCCAATCTTTAGGTTTCTGATATTTCTTTACCTATTTCTTTATATTCTAACTCTTAGATTATTTTTCATTTTATAACAAATCTCTCCTTTTAGCATAAGAGGTCTTTGAAACTGTACATTTATTCACCTATGAAATACCTCTAGCCTCCTAATTAAAAAGACTAGGCCTAAACCCATTGTTTAGTTTCTGTCTGGAAAAAGCTAGTGTATCTGACAACCATTGTTGAATACCTATCATCTTGTTATCCATTTTTCTTTTCTTTTTTAATGTACACCATCTCTAATGTCTTATCTATTATATTATACTCTCTTAAAAATAAATTTTACTTTTCTTTTTCTTTTTGGTGGCCGACTCAGCTCACCCTGGATTGAACCACACTTGCTACGAATGTCTAAGCTTGCTTAAGCAGGAACTTTAGACCGCTAAACTGTCTCTCCAGCCCTAAAATAAATTTTACAAAGTAATAAAAGAGACAAGGAGAAAAATAAGGTTTATTGAAAGGATTAGTTAATGTTTAATTGTTTCATCAATCTTGTATGCTATATCTGGTAATCTGAGCAACAAATTTAATGATAATAATATGTAATATAATAATTGTCTTAGATACTTTTCTCTCAATTCTGGGACAAATACGGGACATGCAAGCTTAGTGGAGGAAAGGTATATTTAGTTCCCAGTTACTGAAGGTTTCATAATTTAAAGCAGCCTGAATTATATGGCAAGACCGCAAGATTCTACACCACTGCGTCCAGGAGGATTGCTCCATAACTCCAAGAGACACCGCTGCCAGGAAGAAAGAGGGGTAACCTCTGACAGCTGTACTGTCAGGTTAACTGTTCGCACTTTTTTGGCCATGCCCTTTAAGACACATCTCTTGAGCCACATTTGATAGCTTCATGATTTATATGACCCTTTGGGGGGACAGCTAGATACAAACCATAACATTCACCCCTAGACCCCAAAGTGTGATGCACAACCCTTTTTGAAGAAGGCATTTTAGTCCATGTCTAAGAGTTGCCAAAGTCCCAACAGTTTTAGTATTGCTGAGAAAGTCTAAGACCCAAGTTTCCTCCAAGATCCAAGGCAAACTTTCAACTGTGAGCACCTATACAAATGAAAAATTAAATACAGCAAACGTTCAAAGACACAAGACAAACGGTGCCATTCCAACAAGTATACACAGGAGGATACAAACCACTGGGTCCAAAACAAGTCCAAAATCCAGCAGAGCAAACATTAAGTCCTATAGTTCCATGTGGAACGTCTAAAGCAATCTGACAAATTGTGAACTCTATGTGGCTCTACCCTTAGGACACTTCTGGTGGGTTGCAGCTCCCACAGCTTCTCTCTTAGGCTGACTTTGCTCACTCTTTGCAGTTTTCCTTAGATGATCCATGTTCCTGGCTTTTCCAAACTTCTGAGATTTCCATAGAATAGGCTTTTCACTCACAGCTTTACACACAGTGCTCCCCAGGGCACATTGCCTGGCCTCCCAGGCCAGCTTCTGAAACGTAGATGGAAGCCTTCTTAACCTCAGAATTTCTGCATTCTGCATGTGCCTAAAACCAATGCCATGTGAATGATGCCAAGGTCTGCTGCCAGGTGGAGCAGTAGTCAGGCTTCCTTCTCTCTTAGTTGTAAGGGTCAAGTCCCTGGATTTCTGAACTCTCTGGCCCTGATTTCAAGAAACAAATTATCTATGCCAGTGCCATTCTGTAATCTGGTGTGGCCGCCATCTCCATTCTGGAACATGGAGATTTGTGGCTTTCTCCTCAAAGCAAAGTCCCTCACCATTGGAATTCTGAAGCTGTAAAGGGCAAGAAAGTGTCACCTCAAGTGATGATCTCAGAACATCTTTTCTATTCTCCTGTTCCTCCTGGGCAATGGAGATCTCAGCTCTATTTTTGCAGTCCACAGCCTCCCTGGTGCTTTCTTTCTGGCCAAACTCACAATATTTTAAATCATTCTGCTGGGCTCTTTGCTCTTTATTCTCAACATATATATGACAAAGAGCCCCAGCAATAACCATGCCACTGCCCCAGTATTTGACTGCTTTCAGATTTTCCCTGAAAGATTAATTAGTCCCTCATGTTTAAGTTCAGTCTTAGGCAAAGACTTTGGATACAGGCAAAATTCTGCCAAACTTTCTGCCAACTCAAAACATAAATGATCTGAGGTCCAACAGCCAGTGCAGTCCTTCTTTCCAGCAGAAACCTCCCCAGCCTGGTCTTTCCAAGTCAGCTTTCTATCAGTCTTCTGGTCTGAGCTCTGACCAGAACCTCCTCTATAAGCCAAAACCATTCCAATGCTTGGCTTATAGACAATATCCCTAAACCTTTCCTATTTCTTCCCATAAGCCATTCCTAAAAGCTTGTAATCTACATGGCCAAGTTTAGCTACAGCAATGACTCCACTCTCCTGGTGCCAAATTCTGTCTTAGTTACTTTTCTCTTGTTGCTGGAACAAATACAAGACAGGCAAGCTTAGCGGAGGAAAGGTTTATTTAGTTCACAGTTACTGGAGATTTCATAATTTAAAGCAGCCTGAATTGCATAGCAAGTCCTCAGGACTGTATGCTGCCATGTTCAGGATGATTTCTTCCATACCTCCAAGAGAAGCTGCCACCTAGAGGAGGGAGGAGGGACCTCTGACAGTCCATGCTGTCAGTTTAACGGTTTGTGTTGCATCACTGCTGAGTTTTCACTACAATGAATTGCATAGAAATAATTCTTCGGATAAACTACCAGGTTGATGAAAAACATATAGTCTCTACACTACATTACATAAATTACATTTCTCATAACAGAAGCAAAATGAAGACAGAAAAAAGTGGGACCACCAAGATACCTCAGCAGACTAAAGCTCCTGTTTAGGCAGGTGCAGGAACAGGGGTTCCATCCTTGGCATGCCTTGCAGGCTCCAACCCCCAGGGTGCCCTGAGAAAGTGATTGAAACTGAGTGTGGTGGCACATGTCTGTAATCCCAGTGCTCATAAGGCTGAAAACAGAAGGATCACTATGAATCCAATCTATGTGCTGAGGCCATATAGATCCTGTACTACATACAGTATGAAAAAAAGAAAATAGAAAAAAATGTAATTCAAACAAATTTATTTTTTCATGCTTTCTTCATGTCAAAATGCATATTGCTGTTTTCTTTACTAAAGATTTATAAATCAACACAAACATTTTAAAAACCAAAATTATTGAGTTAAATTAAATTTATTATGCAAACAGCTTTATATTTTAATAATCACAAATAATTTTCTTATGCAAAATAGAACAATGGAAAAGAATGCAAATGTCTTGGGATATGACATTGAATTGTTTTATTTTAAAATGATATAACTACACTAAATTATTGAAATGAAATACCATTGAAAACTCAGCAGTGACACAAAGCATTGGAGTTCTTTAATGATGCAGCTGCCTTCTCTAAGCTTGAAACAGTACTGTTCTGACACAGAGGATCACTAACTACTAGTTTCCTTCAGTCTCTTTCTTTGAGTAAAAGAGAAGTTGTGTACTCTTATGCGTCCAACATATTAGTACTTGTATGTTTTAGCCAAATTCTAGATATTGATTAGGAACTACAGCTTCTACTTACATACACCATTAGCCTTAACAAATTGTGAAGACAGCCTGAAATCCATTCACATTTTTAGAAAGAGCAAGTACACAGCCGCTTTAAAGCACTATCAACGCATATGTTAAGATTGTCAATGTCACCTATATTTGTATGTAACATAGATTATATAATTATGATTAGAAAAATAAGTCAATATTTTAAAAGGCTAAAATTTTATAGGAATAAAAGAAGGTAGATGGATGACAAAAATATGAGGATTGCCAAACGTAAGCTGTCATTAGAGAAAACATTAATATTCAACTGAAGTCCCATTACACAACTTGATTATCAAAATAGTCTGATAATATTCTTGTAGTGTATCTGGAATGAGTTTTTCAATGTTGTGTTAATTAGAGTCCAAGATACAATCATGAATTAATTTATCAATTATTGAAGTTATGACCTTTTGCCTACTGTCTCAGGAATGAAACCTTTGTCATAAAACATCTAGATGATGTGTATATTTAGTCTCTATGTTGTTTTCTACTAATAAGTTACTTTTATCACGTACTCAACTTGCATAACATGCATTAATATTCATAGGATGCAAGAGCAGAATTTAGAATTCCATTGCTGCTTTGCACTTTTCATGGCTACTCTAACGCGGAAGTATTTAGAAGAGTATATTTGAAAATTTTTTAGAAGTTTTTGTTTCCATCTCTGACAGAATACCTACATTTTTAAAATTGAGAGTTTGAATCTATAGATTAATTTATAGAATAATCTGCATTTTTAATATATTTCACATTTCAATCTTTGATTATATTTTTATTTTATTAATTCTTATTTAAATTATTTCAATGATTTTTAAAAATCATAAATTTCTATGATTTTTCTTTGTACAGGGTCTCACTATGCATCTTGGACTGATAATGATCCTCCTGATTTTGCAAATATTTTCTGATAATTCTTTTTCAAGATGTATGTCTGTTTGCAGATTTTATGAACTCTAAGTGACCAATTTTTATTAACCTGATGACAGCTTGCATATGAATTGTGCATGTAAAAGTACTAAATCTATGTGGGATTTATAAATATTTCATTATAGATATTTCTTTAAATTTTCTTTGTAGTCAGTCCTACATCAATGTATAGGGAGCCGGGCGTGGTGGTGCATGCCTGTAATCCCAGAACTCGGGAGGCTGAGGTTGGAGGATCAGTGAGAGTTCCAGACCAGCCTGGGCTACAAAACTGAGCTTAAAGCTAGCCTGAACTGTACAGCAAGACTCTGTCTCAAAAACACACACACACCAAAAAAAAAAAAAAAAAAAAAAAAAAAAAATGAGTAGGGAAAATTTTGCTAAGGTTTTGGCTTTCATGTTCTCTAGTTTCTGTCTTTTTCTGTATTGGCCAGGATGTCTAGTACAATGGTGAGTAAAAACAAAATGAATATATTTGTGATCTGCCAAATTGTTCAGTGGATTAAAGCACCTACAAACAAGTACAGGAGTACTGGGGTTCCATCCCCACACCTGCAATGCTGACCCCAGTTCCAGGGTGTGTTGAGAGGGCAATTGAAGCTGGGTGTGGCAGCTGACCTGTAATCTCAACTCTTGGGAAGCTGTAAACTGGTGCATCACTACAAGTTTGATCTAGTAGTGAGATCCTGAACATCCTGTAGACCATTCCCTAAAAAATACAAATAAATAAAATAAACATATTTGTTTTAACCTGTAATTATTAAATGAGAGTAAGATAAATATTCATAAATGAAATAATTTTCATTTTGATAATATGCTAGTGTAGAAGTTTGAAAATATAAGAAAAGCTCATATTAATATAATTTAAATTCTCAATCTTTATTATTTACTTTATCTTAGTATATTACTTAGTTTACTTAGAGACAAACATGTACTGATGTAATTATAATCATAAACTATATAAAACTGAATTTATTGCTAAAATATTAGGTTGTGATATATTTTTGTTAAAACACACTAATTTCAATAAATAAAATATTTATCCTTTCTTAAATTGTTGACAATAAATGTAGTGGCTTTACTGGTTGAAGCACAACTATGTTTAGTTGTAGCAGAATTTCATTTATACACAAAAAAACAGAGACATTCTGAAATAGAAGTACTGAAGTGTGCAAGAATGAAACCAAAGTTTGATGAAGCATTCCACACTATTTAACTGAGAAAAGATTCAATGTCTACAAATAAAAAAATCAATCTTTTCATGTAGCACAATTCTAAAATTCATTCCACTTGTGATGCATATGCCTAAATATCAAAGCATAAAAGCAGAAGAATAAATGCAATATCAAAAAGCATATCAGATTCTTTGACTTCCAGAAATTTAAAATTAACATGATTCATTAGTACAAAACTCTTTGATCACTTAAACTGGATTTCGAAGTTTTAACTTTAAACAAATTTCAGAAATATCTTCCTTTCTCTAAGTCAAGAATTTGTTTAATTTTATATTTTAAACATGCACTTCCTAGATTTTCAGCAAGTCAATATCATAAAAGCTTCTACATGATAGTATAAAGATGTTGTAATGTGTCCCAATTTTATTAAATTTAAATTTGATGAACTATACACAAGGGAAAGAATAGAAGAATGATATGGAAATCACAAAATCTGAATCTAACTTCTTGCCATCAAACTGTCAAGTACATTGGACTGAAGATAAAACTATGACATTTGTTAGATTAGCATGTCAGTGTAATGTATTTATTTTTATCCACTGTATTTGGTTTCTAGTTCTGACTTAGTGAACTAAAATAAATGTGGTGGCTTAAAAACGCAAACCTACTGCCTCATGTTTCTGCAAACCAGAAGCGCAGTTCAAGTTTTACCGTGAGAGAGGTAGTTCATTAACTAGTTCTGACTGTTGGCTCCCAGGCTTGCTGAGATTGTTGCTTAAGCTTGTTTTGGGTAATTTTAAGAATGATATCCCATTTCTCTGCACTCTGACCTCCTCTAGAGGCCACCTACATTTCTCACTTCATGGCCACCTTCCTCTAACAGGAAAGACAGAAAAGGTCTGCAGAAACAATTTTTATTCCTCCAGCTATGAGTTTGACCTACTTCCTCCATCTTCCATTACAAGGGACTTATGTAACTTAATGATTTGAAATTGCAGGCATGTTTGATGATTATAGCCTGATGGAAAAATTTTTCATTACAATCACATCTACCAAGTGCTTTACATCTCGTAAGGTAACATATTCATAAGGTGCGATTCTTGGGATAATAGTATGGATATATTTAAGGAACACAAGTTTATTTACTATACAGGGACTAAGAATTTCTGAAATCATCCTATTCCAGGAAGCCATCTCTTGTATGCGATAGTCTAACAAAACACTGAGAAAGAATATTACATCATAGCAATGAAGTAATTAACTTCAAATCAACTAAATTTCATTGTGAAAATATTTATGCACTCAGTGTCAAGGCACTACAAGAAATCAAGTGAAGCCGGGTGTGGTGGCTCACACCTGTAATCCCAGCACTCAGGAGGCTGAGGCAGGAGGATTGGTGTGAGTTTGAGACCAGCCTGGGCTACAAAAGTGAGCTCAAGGCCAGCCTCAACTGCACAGCACGACCCTGTCTCAAAAAGACAAAAAAAAAAAAAAAAAAAAAATCAAGTGAAAAGAATGCCTTTCTTTACCTGCATCTTCATAAATGGAGAAACAACATCAGATTCTCAATAAAAGCATGGAAAAATGGTTCTCCTTTATGACTATATTATTAATGTAAAATTGAATTCTAGGACTGAAGGGAACAGAAACTACCAGTCACTAGATGTTTAAAGAATAGGATTTTACACTATAAGATTTCCAGTCCTAATTTTTTAAGGAGTCGCCACACCGATTTCCATAATGTTTGCATCAGTCTGCATTCCCACCAACAGGGAGAATTGTTTCTTTTTTACCACAGCCTCCCCAACATTTGTTGTTGGTTAATTTCTTTATGATAGTCATTCTTTCTGGGGTGAGATGGTATTCCAATGTTGTTTTAATTTGCTTTTCTTGAATGGCCAGGGATATGGAGCATTTTTACATGTATTTATTTGCTTCTTGTATTTCTTCCTTTGAATAGTGTGTATTCACCTCATATGATGATTTTTGCATAAGGTCTTTAAATTTTGGGGTCCTAATTTTTAGTTCTTTATATATTCTAGGTATAAAACCTTTGTCTGAGTGATTTTTTTTTTTTTTTT